>VWZT01004993.1:12736-54307 GCA_013397055.1 Pachycephala philippinensis
TTTTTTTTGACAGTTTAAACAAGGCAAGTGGAGCATGTAGTAAAAGACCATAGAGAAAGAGTTAATGTTCACACATTTTAGATGAACTCACATAAACGACCACATCAGGAATGCACCAGCTTTTTATTTTAGGTTCTGGAGTTCAAAAGTTTTGAAGTATTCTGAAGTATACTGCCTCTATTCACGTGAGCATGGAGACTTGGAAGCAAGGATATATGGGGAAAACAAATCCTCCTGGATCTCTTTCAGCTGCATACACTTTGTGTGGCACTTCAGCTCTCAGGACAACCTGGCCCTTGACAAAGTTTCACACTGATCTGAAGAATGAGAAGTTTTCTTAACTGCCTCTAAAACTGCGTGTAAAGCAATGGTAATAAGCTGTACATTTGTTCAAGTTCTTATCCCATATGGGCAGTAAAAGAGACCATTCTTTCAGCCCCATCAGTAAGAGACAAATGACGTGGAAAGTAATTTCTTGTGTACCCTTCAAGAGCTGCCTGAGCTGTGACCTCTTCTCTTGCTATTCTATCTTGCAACTTGTAAATAAACCAAAGCATTCCTAAGCAATTAACTTTGCAGTACATTCTGTGCATTCTCCTTAACTTACCCCTCTGTGGAGCAAGTGCCTGAAATGGGATGTTCCAATTGGAATCACAGAGTGGAGCTGAACATCTCTGCTCTGAAATAATGTATTTACATTCCTTTTTCTTGTGGATGTGATCGATCTTGTGAAACTTCATTTTATCTGAAAAATGTTTTCGTTTAGTCTTATTAACATTACCTTGACAACCCACATTTCTTCATTGTTGATACACTCTAGTCCTTTACCTAAAAATGGTAATCAACAGGGTTCTGAAAAACTAATTTTATCTAGCTTTAGTATTCATAAAGCACTTTTGGTAATGCAGCTGATCACAAATTATTCAGCTGCTGATCATAGGTAGCCATAAGAGAGTTCCTGCCCCAGGATTCAAGCTTCAGTTTTCAGCTTACACACACCTGATTTTTCCAAGAGATAGTCCTCTGATTATTCTAGTAATTATATACATATTATTGTCCTAGAGAAAAACAAACAACCATCCCACTAGGGTTAAGGACTAAAGCTGACTTTGTTCTTTGACAAAAGACGTCTTCCAGGATCAAATGGATTCATCAGCAGTGCATAAATTTAGAGAAATCCTAATGGTAGAGTAATTTTGACAAGGTAAAAACACTGGAATTAAATCCAGGATGGTTTTGACCAAGTATTTCATTCACACATTCTTTAGTTCTTTCAGAGCTCCACTCAGCAGTGCAAAGATGAGTCGAGTAGCTACTCAGCAGAGCCCAGGATATTGCCCAATTTTGCATTTGACACTCTGCTCTCCTATTGGTCAGTGAGGCACCTGTGGGCTACTCTCCCATCTTTCTGTGACTCAGCTTCTCCCTCCATCATCTCCATTTTGAAAAGATCACCTCCTTTTTATGGATTTATGGATATTCTACATGTATGCACCTCGAATTTTGACCTTCATTTCTGCATGATTGCTTTTAATCTATTTTATCACAGAAGTACAACTAATTTATTGTTAAAATAGAGTGTCTTTTTATTCCCTCATAAAGAATGGGATTATGAATGATACCTGGGTTCCTCAGTGGATTTTTGGAGAGATTTCTATGAAATAACTCCCGAAAGTAAAGTAATGCTAATTTTGTCATTAATGAAGAATTATACTTGTATATTAAAATAAGAGTTTCTACCACATAAAATACTACTAATTGAAAATGAATCTATTATTTATTCAGAGATTAGCAAAAACTAAGTCATTACTGTTCCAAAATTACAAATGAAACTCAAGATAAATGCAGGGATATGATTTAAATCTCATGGATTTTTCAAGTAGGATTACTGGAATTTTAAGAAAAATTCCACTGTCATTATGTAGAAAGCCACTCTGAGCTACATAATGCAGGTGTATGGATGTGATGAGATTTGGATGTGATGGGCTTGTGGATGAGGAAGGTGTGACTAAAAGAAGAATAAAGCCAGGATCTTCCTTGGGGGAAGAGGCAATAGGTTAGCATATGGTTTAGATGGTATAAAATGGTTGATAAGAAGTCTAGATGACTAGAAATACCTGCCAGGGAAAAAGAAGAAATTAAAATTGTAGGAGTACTAGCTCATCTTTACCTTACATAGATGCTTTTCGAATCAATTAATTATCAGCAAAATAGTCCACAGAGAACTTTTATGAAAAATTGCAGAAGAAGCCTCTTTTTTCTTGTGCTGTGAAATCGTTTATACAGAGAATGTCATTTCTGTTGGCCACTCAGAGAGGAACTAAATGAGCAGGGTTCCTCCAATTTTCTTTGCCAAAGTAAAATGGATGACTGTCTTGCATTCTGCTTTCAAACAGAAACATAGCAATAAACACATCTGAAAAATAATGACATTACCTTAGACTACTGCAAAGATATATTCTGATTAACTCATGTCTTAAATGTAAAAAATACCTACTTCAATTGTAATAAAATTGATGTATCAAAATAGATAAAGACTGAAAATTAATACCAAGAAATACCTTGGAATGAGTTGATCACAAAATTCCATGAAATCTAAATGGATCTGCATGTTTAATGCAGCTTTAGCCAATGTGTTACTGGAATTGTTTGTAATTACCATACTTTTGCTTTAAAATGGTAAACTTGGCCAGTGTTGGATTAATTCATCCCATAGCTATACTATTTTCACCTGTGGCTTCCTTAGCTAAAAAACAAGGATTTTATTATAGTACAGTGAGACTAAAAATCTAATCCTTGTTTTCCAAACTTGGGTATCTGGTATCAAGCATAAAGCCAAGTGAACTTATAATATATGAACACCACAAGGTTTCTAAAGATGCATTTAAATGTATAATTAAAATTCAGCTTTACTAACCTGAAGAGCTGAAAAAGAGGGCAGTGGACTTTATGTTTCCAAAGATTTACAGAGACATCTATACTGAGCAAAGAAGAGTTCAGAAAACCTATTAATTGATACCAAATGGGACAGGGATAATCATCTAGTGCAGACTGATGCTATCCAGAGGCACATACTTCCCTAAGCATCCTGCCATACTGCTGTGCTCTTGGATGGACTGAGCACCTATGGCTCACGGCTCTACTGATCCAGCTATATTGTTTCTGGCTCTGCTGGAGGATGGAAATGATCCCACCTCCTGTCATTTTAATTTCTGTCAAATTGCCAGCCTCTTCGTCAGTGCATGGAATTGTTATCCCCATCTCTGCTGAAAGACACTGAAACTAGGACTTGTGGGAATCAGCAGAAACATTTAGGAAGAACAGGATACAGGAATTCTTATAATTGATACGTGAGAATATTCCCAGAAAATATTAAGTAAATGGTGCAAAAGTAAGTGATACAGGTAATTATCATATTTATGCTAGAGCTCATAAAACTTACTCAGTCAGGAAGTAAAGAATTTGTTCACTTTTTAAAGATTATATTCTGTTTCTGCTTAAGTCATTAGTATAGAACATGCTATTCTAATCACCTTTGGCGGAATGCAAATAAAACAGGCAGTTTCCTAGTCTCTCTCTCAAGTTCCACCAATACCGATTTGCTAATTCACTCTGGTGGAATACCAGGTGTCCCACTGTGTAAAAATGCTTTTAGTCATAAGGTGAATGAAAAGTTCAATTTCCCATTACTATTTTTCCCATCGTTTGTTTGTAGTATCGTGTTTTGCTTTAGGCTGCTCTTTCCCACAGCAATAGCCCATCTGCAATGCATAACAAAGGACAGGCAAGGTGTTTCATTAGAGTGGGCCTTAGTTAGACTATCCTCGCTCAGGAAACAGAGATGTCCTATTTTATCAGTTTCTTTACTGATTGCTTCCTTACTAGATACAATTAATGGAAGATACAATCCCCCATATCCCTCTTACAGGAGATACTAGTCCTGTGACATCTGAAAGATTCCTCAGTACTGTACAATGAAAAGTACAGTGATTATATTCCCTTCCAAATTCTCAGATAGCCACTTCTTGTCACAAGAGCACACAATCTCTGGTGGAGAGCCCTGATTTCCTGTGTATGAATCTTCTGTTTGTTTCCCTGTCCCCCTCCAGAACAGCTCCCCCTCTTATAAACAGGATTGTTACAATAACAATGTTGTTACAATAGCAATGTTGTTACCAGGTGATGGTAACGAGGTTGTTAACCAGATTCACTAACGATAGTAGTTAACAGGTTAACCAGGCTTTGAGATATAATTTTTTAAAAATTTGGTAATAAAACGCTTCAGTGGAAAAGCTCTCTCAAAGTCAAGCACAGACAAAATTTCCTTTCTGTCTCGTCTCACTGTGTTCAACCACGTTGCGTGAAGGAAGGAGATAGATTTTAAATCACTAACTTCAACACTTTTCTTTGAGATAGAGATGCCCAGGGCTTTAGTTAACATGTTCATTCACTTTGCAATTTGTCAGACTGGAAAGAATGGCTTGGGCTCTCAAGCTAAGCCCATTACATCTGTAGGAAAGAAGGGATGTGAAGTGCAGATAGAGCCATGAGGTGCCATTTATCCCACTCCTGTAATCTCTGGCCCTTCTACAAGCATGGTAGGAATCACAAAAGATCAAAACCTTATTGCATACTTACATATAATTATGGAGTGGCAATACCTAAGATACCTGCCATCATCAAAGGTTTTATGAATACAGTAATAGGAATTACATTCAGTGGAAGTATTTCATATTCCTAGGAAGTGAACCTTGATCTTTTATGGCCCACGGGACACAAATGCCCTGACCATGTTTTTTGACCCAAACACTTGTGAAAACTTCTTAACAGTGCATTCATAGGTTGAAGAACAGTGGAGGAACGAGGCCACTGCCTGTAATTGTGCAGATACTGCCTGGACCTCTGCAACTGGAAAGGTGTTTGCAAAGCTGTAATGCCATTTATAGTGCAAGGAGACCTCACTACTCAGGTTTCCGTTAGAAGGGAATGCTAGGTGGATAGTCATGGGAAGGACAAGCACACTCTTCCCAGGCTGCATGATCCAGGAACCAGGGCGTCTGGCTTTATGACACACCTGCCCTACAGAAAACATGAATCATCCTTCTTCTGGATGTCTTCCAACGCGCCTCGCAGTTTGCCTCTTCCTTTCATAAGCTGGGAAGAAAAAACCCAACAAACTAAACTATGCTGTCATTTCTCTGTTTCTAATACTTTTTGTTTGTTTTTAGGGCCCTGGGTTGTTAAAGCTTCCTTTGCATTTCTCTACAATTTCTTAGACAGAAATGCCAATAGAAATCTGTGTTTATTTTTAAAGAAGCTTTATTGATCTCTGCTCAGGAGAGTCTAGGAAACTATTTAGGACTCAGCTGGGAATGGTGGAAAATGGCACCAGAGTGGCTGTTTTGGCCTGCTCTTAACTGCCCACCCACCAACCCAGCCAATATAAGGGCAAAAAGGGAGACAGAGAACACAGTGCAAAGGTTCCGCAATCCAAGTCATATCTGCTGTCCAAAGACAGCAAGTTGCCTTTTCTCTTGTTCAGTGTGAAGCATTTTGCTAAGGGTATTACAACATGCCAAGTATCTCAAGAGACTCAAAACACACATTATCATCTTGCTCTGTGAATCCAACTACCTTACTCTTGCATGTGTAAGTGTGGATGGATGATGTTTCCAGCATTTTTCCCTGTGGAAAGAAGACAAAAGACATATTAGAAGTCTTTGGGACATTACAGACAAGCTGCAAGCTGAGAAATGTGTATAAAAATGAGTCAGGTTATTAGTCATTCCAGGCAGCATCATTCCCATGGACTGTCAGGGATTAAATGAGAGAAAAACACGATCAGGAAAGAGTTTTGGTCTTATACCATATGTTACTGTAACACACTCATTAGAAAGGCTGTTTAATACTAGAAAACTTGCTCAAATTTACATAATTTATTATGATTATTGTTATAAACATTATTATTAATATTGTATTGCAGATTGTCTATCTGGCTTGGCTTGCTTATCCCTAATAATTAGCAAAGTGACCTGGCTTTTACTTCATAAAGACCAGGCACCAAAGAGCATTGACAGTCAATTTCTGAAGTGACCGAGTAACAAAATTGCACAGCAAGTGTATACACTGAAATGGGGATGATTTTTACAGCTTGCAAATCACACAAGCAAAAAGAACCCGAAAAACCAAAACATAGCAAAAAGGGAAAAACAGAAAAAGAGACTAACAATCCATCATTTTTTCCATCGACTGAGGATAAGGAACTCAGATTTGACCTACAGCTTCTGTAAAATTTCTGTAAATTTTGTCCTATAACTAATATTTTGCAAGCACAAAGTGATAAATGGATTTGGTGCAGTGTCAGAAACTGTCTTTCAGGTAAGAGGTCAAAGAACGAGGATGATTATCACAAGACAACTTGGTTAATGAAAACAGTTTGTCGTTAGCTGAGGCCCTTCCTTATTTGGAGCAGCAAACAATGTGTTTCAGAGGCCAACAGTTGAAAGAAACTGCCTGAACAATTAAAAGCACTTAAAAGTCCTTTGGGACCCGTTAGAGTTCATTATGTTTTTGTTTCAGATGTTGTTTACTTTGGCATGTTAAGCTATCCAGAATATTCCAGCAGCTTGAAAGTATGCCTTAGCAACCTGAACATCTTGGTTCTTGTCTGATCCACAGGGAGGCTGATGGAACTGCATGTGATAGTGCTCCAGAAATGGCCCCATTTCTGCACCAAATGCTGCCAAAAAGAGCAGCAAACATCTACTCAGTCTTCAAGTACTGATATCTTACACAGTTCTGGATGAAGTAATTACTATTCCATTGGAGAGAATAAAGGCTACTATGCCAAATCCAGCTAACACATTCATTTATAATATATTCTTGCAACCTGCTCTTGACAGTGACATTACCCTCTATAGTTACTGCAGAGCTTCAGTATGTGAAAAGAACACCAACCCTGTTTGAAACATTCTGCTGTTCATGTGGAAATCCATTTCAGAGTCAAAACCCTTTTCCAAACATGATTTATAGTATACAAGACAGAATTCTACCCCCACTCCATCCCACAGAGCAGGGACTGTCCTGTTGTGCGGCTTCAGCACATCTCCCCAGGCTCAGAGCTTGCCTAGAGCAAAAACCATGTAAATGATCCCATCCATGGCAAATATGCAGAAGCAAACCTCACCTCCTGCATTTCAGAAACTGTATTTTCTGCAGTCTTCACAATTCATCAGTATTAAGACACTTTTGTGGCTGTCATGCCACATACTGTTTTTTCAGTCAATATCATGACCCGTTTGTTAGGTTGGCTCAGTTCATCATTTTGGAAGCCTGATACTGTAAAAACCTATTATGGGATTAGGATTAATTTAAAACCACCTGTGGGGGAAAAAATAAAAAAGGTTTTTAAGACTTCTGATGTTAGGCCCAATATTGCTCATCACTAAAGACTTTCCCTGCATAAAGGAGAAAAGACTCACCTGATTGAGCAAAGAGCAGATCAGCGGGACTGAGGAGGGGAATGAATGTGCCACAGAGATTCAGGTACTGTGAAGCAAATGAGCAAACCAGTGCAGAATGGAGGACTGGTGCAAAACAGCCACCCCGTTACCTTGGAGAACAGGTGGCTCTTTAGAAAGAATGAAAAAAGGCATAAATGATCTTCAGGAAAGCAGGAATATATGGAACAGGTGTACCTGCAACACAAAATACCTAAGCGGAATTGTAAGCAGAGTAAAATCTGGAAAGGCCTATGAACTGAGAGACAAGAAACACGATATTTGCACAGGAGACTAACAGCTAATAACAGATCTGTCAACAGAAAAGTTATGAGTAGAAAAGGTTTAGAGGGAGAGAAGTTTGACAGTGAGTTTAGTTGGAACACAGGGAACCAAAGTTTTGCGATTGAAATTAGTACTTCTTGTGGAAGATTTCACTTTGTGTGTATAAATACAAAGAAAAACCTACCAGTCAGATCTCAGAGAGAACATTTTAACACAGTGCCCACATCAATAGATACTGAAGTAACTGGAAATAATGTCTAACACCTATTACTTTACCTAAGAAATTAAAAATTGTCACTACTTAGGAAAGATCTATACCATTTATCCTGGGACAACACAGAATTAAAAAGGCCTCTCCTCTTGTCAGTAAAATTGATGCTAACTAAGCATCATTTATCAAATCACCAAACTAATGCTGAAGTGAAAAAACTCTCCTTCATTTTAACTTCAATGAAAACAGGATTGAGGAAAGAAAACCTACAAATGGAAAAACTGACAATTGCTAAGGAAAGAATTACCATCACAATACTTCTGAAATAACCTTGTGAACAAAGTACATTTAAAGCATAGAAGCCAAGATATTTAGCTCATGGAAGCAATGTTGATTTACACCACCTGAGAATCTGCACTGTCCACAAAACAACAATCAGACTCTTTCTTCCAAACACTGAATAGTTCTTTCTACAGTACTGTTATATTATAATATGACTAGGAAATGCTGCAAATGGATCTAATTATTATTATAATCTTAACAATATAATCTTGAAGTCCTTGTCAAATGTTATTTCCAAGACATAGAGAGATGTCCTACAGGCAGAAGAATTAAAATAAATAGATTAAATAATTTCCTACTGGCGAGATATCCTAAAAAGCTAATAGGTTTAGATTCTGGATTGGATTCTGTAGCAAAGATATTTGATTTGCTTGTCAAAATTTAAAGACCTTACAGTGCTCCATCAATCACTATGTACAAAGACAGGTTAATTAGAAAACCTAAACTTAACAATTACAATTCAGACAAAATTTTGGCAATGTGTATTAACTAGAGGTCAAGTAGGACTGTGCCTTCAGTCTAATGTTTTACACCTAGTTAGTACTAGTCCATGTGCTCCACTGTTTCAGATAAACAGTAGTAATTCTGGTTTTTAAAAAATGTTGGCTTCCAGATCAGTGAACACTGAAATCTTCCAAAATTTGGATGACAGGATTTTATTTGTGGCTGCTTGAGTGATAAGTACTGAAACCAAGACAGGCAAAATAAGTGAATCCACGTCTGTACTGATAGGATTTTTCCAACCCTGTCAGCTTGCTTTCACCTGATTTTAGAAAACTATCCCAATAATTCTTTATCATAAATCCACTCCCTTTGTAAGAAAAGGTTCATAATTGCTTCAACTGTGAAGGGATCTTATGGTTTGAAGTATATCACTCTGGAAATAAGGCCAGTCATTTAATTTGACCTTTACAATATTTGAGTAGTTTCCAGATGACTTCCAGACAACAACAGTGCCTCTTTGGAAGTAGCTCTTCACTGATAAAGGGAATCAAGTTATTAAAAATGAAAAAAAAAAAGGTCTCCAAGTGCATAAATATTATCAAGCAGGTCAGTAGTATTCCAGCATGAGCCAATGTCCCTTATCTTACATTATGTTGATAGTGTTGCCATCTGTTACACTTAAAAGCTTTCAAGCCGAAAGAGAAGTAGTATTTTATTAGCAAATACTTTCTGCTAGTGTACCATTTTCACCTCTGCTTGTGAGTCCTGTAAAAAAATCACCTTTCATACCCTTTATCTTGCAGATGTTTCTCTAGAGTCTTTGGTGGTGCTAAACAGAGAGTGATTCCTGTGGAATCTGCTCTTTTCCCTGCCAGAGCACCTCTCACTGTGAGGGGGAAGAGAAGGAAAACACCCGCTTCTCTCTGTGCCACTGGGAGAGAGATGTGGTGAAAAACAGATGGAAGAGTGGCCGTGGGAGATGTGCAGTTGGACTCTGTCAGCTGTGAAGTCTTGCACAACTACCACAGAACTTGTCAGAGTGAGGATATTGTGGTCTCTTATCAACAATGAGTTAACACTTCTGTGCATGCTAGACATTTTTTGCAGCTCTGTAGAGCATTAACTACAAAACTTACTTCTGTTCAGTGCACAAAACCCTGCTGCCCAGAGGCAGATCAATCTTTGGACATGAACCATTGCATCTGAGGTCCTGAAGAGCTTTAAACCTGCTCCATTGTCTACTTATCCTCAGGTGTCAGGTACAGATCAAACAGGATAGATCCCAGGATTACCCTCATCAATATTCCACTAGTTGATGGCCTGCCATTCGGGTAGGATGAACTGCATCACTCTCTCAGCTGAACCATCAAGTCAGTTTTGGATGACCATCTGGGCCATAAAACTGTGATTTGAGCACAAAAATATTGTGGAGGAAAGTGTCAAAAGCTTTGATAAAGTCAAGTTAAATGGTATTTTATTGAGCTCCTCTGCTATGAGGAGAGGCTGAGAGAATTGGGATTGTTCAGATCTTGAGTTTGTAAATGACCAGATGCAATTCCAGACCATGAGCTCCCCTGAGCAACCAGCAATCCGAAAGCAAGATCCTTTAGCTGCCTCTGTTCCTCCCCATAGCTCCTAGCCAGTGTTATGTTCACTCATATTGTTAGGAATGAGTAACATCATGGATGAGCTTTGCTGTGAGTGACAGTAGGTACCTGAACCCTGAACCCTGAGCCTTGCAGTGCCAAGGTTTAGCTTCCCACTCTGCTACAAACCACTGTTAAGTCACTGTTTCTGTGCCTTGGGTGGTAAGTTATGCAGAAGTTTTCCTTTCTCTCAAGCATTTAACAAGAATATTGCCCTGGAGTCAGTGAGAAAGTCAGGTATTCGAGATGCTGAACAGAAATACGGCTTGCTGCAATTCACGTGAAATGAGAACAGGCAGCAAATTATGTCTGAAGAGTCCTTAATGCACAAATTAACTGAGGGACAAGGTTACTTTAACTATTCATCATACAAGGGTAAAAGTTAACCACTTGTGCACTTTCTGGGGCAATTTTTTGTTAGCAAATTAATTTTTAGTTATAGCAATTAGCATCTAACATGAATTCGATGTATTGTCTGTATGTCTTGGGGTGGTTTATAACGATTGTGTATTCCCTGATCCTCTGCTTTATGCCCAAAATGTTTGCTGTACCTTTGAGGTGGGTCCGGGGGCAGGGGGAGCCTTGGGCTCCTTGGCGCGCTTTTCCAAAGCCTCACTGCCCAGGCCTCCGGGCTGCGGCGCGGGCTGGGCTTTGCTTGGCCGGCTCGGTTCTGTTAGCCCAGGCAAGGAATCTTTCCCTTCCCTGGCCTAGGAGGAGCTTCAGCAGCAATCCTTCGGCAGTTTTTCGAGGTGAACCGGACAGCCTGTTTAGTCCCAGAGCGGAGAAAAGCCCCTGTGGGAGAGGGGTCGGTCGGGACGGGCGGGAGAGAGGAGCTGCTCCCTTTTGGCCCCAAGCCTCGGGAAAGCCGAGCCCGGGAGAGAAAGCACAGCCAGCCCACCTGCTTCATCTGCTGTGGAGAGGACGACAATGCCAGAGAGTCACCAGGTTTTCATCTGGTTGCCCGAACTGCTGTGTGAAGCTCCTGTCTGTTTGTTTTTTTCCTGAGAGAGAAGCCCCCGCCATCTTCCACCGCATGGCGTGAGCCGGGATTTTTTCCCTGGAATTTTGGGTTAACATTCCTCTCTGTGTGTGTGTGTGTGGCGGGGTTTAAGGTCTGGCAGCTTAATATCTAGCATTTATTTGTTAATAAACTGTTGTTTTGTTTTGTTCTTTTTTCACTTTCTTCCACTAGTATTCATTTCGTATTGGTAGAAAGGGATTGTTGGAACCCTTTTAGAGGAGATGACTCATTCCAGAGTGTCTTCTAAATTTGTCTCTAAACTGAGACACTGCAGTAAATTCTCTTACACTCCAAATATTGTTATGGGAAAAGGCAGTATGCCATTTATTGCTTGTCCAATTAGCATTTTCACAGTCAAATAATCCAAATTATTTAATGCAAAAAGAGCCTTATTATTAATACAGTCAAAGTCACTACGTGTACAAAACCACCTTCCTAGTATTGCCCCCTTGCCTGTGGTGGTGTCCTCAAGCTCGTGTCTCATTCCACTTCATTCCACAGCTTCTCCCCTCAGCCTTCTCCCTTCCTCCTGCTCCAGGGAAGGAGAGAAAGCTGCCCTGCAGTCCCCCAGTATTGCGCAGGGACTGCCTGGGGCTGCCAGCGCCTTCCCTGGCAGCATTCCAGGAGCAGGAGCTGGGCCATGGGCACTCTGGGAACCCAGCTCAGCCCCTCTCAGGCCCAGAGCAGTCCAGACACCCCTGGGACATCTCCAAGCAGTGACAAGTGTAAGACACTTCCTGGGTGACAGTGTAATGCTCTTAATTTACAAAAAATGAAGGGCAGCTACACTGGGTGTGACTATTCTCTACTTAATTTTGCACTAAGGAAAACTGACAAAACTGATGGAAAACAGTTTTTTAAAATAACATAGTCTGTTGAAATAATTGACTTCCTTCTAATTCCTTTTTTGAGAAAATGAACATTACGCATATTCTTATAATGTATTTCATAAAAAATGAGTGATTTATGAAAGACCTGCCTGTGATGAAGAATTAAAAACATGCAGCCACAGATTCAGATCTTAATTGTATTCTTTGTGTTTCCTAGTAATTCGATAATAAATCTTTCATCTTTTAGTGGTATAGGCTAATGTTAACAGAAAAATCATTTGGTTTTTAATAAAGAGGTCAGCTACTCTTCTGCTTCATTTCACCACATCCTGCCCTACACAAAATAGATAGCAAATATTTATCACTTTTCTGCATGTCTCCAGCAGCAGTGTCTCCAATTCCAATATTCAAATCTGAAAAGGGGCATTACTTATGCTTGAAAAGAACTCACCAAATAAACAATTCCTCTAGCATTAAAGATTCACCAACCATACAATAATTTGGTCTGAGAAATATTAATTTATTTTCTGTATTGTAAATTTAAACCTTACTTTATCCGAGCGAGCCATTCCCATTGACTTGACCATGAGACACCTGTTAAAGTTAGCTCAGCCCAGGGCCTGTGGCCTTTCTGTAGCAGGAACAAAATCATATTTATTGGGTAGCAAACTGCATTCATCATTCTGACATCGATGGGGTTCAGCCTGAGAAATGCAGCTTTCCCAAGACAAGGGAATGCAGCTCTATGGAAGCCAAGGGGCGCCAGGAAAGGCTCTGTGCCACAGTGCTGCACTGGGGCATGGCAGAGACATTGTTGTAGGAATGCTCTCACAAGCAAAAATTAAAATATTTCTCCTCCTATCATGAGGTTCCTGGTAGCTGTACTGTTAGATGTGCCTGCCACTCAGCATCGCACTACTTTTCCCTAACAAAACAAAAAAAACCCCACTGATAAAACCACTGGCTCCATGCAAGGGAAATAGTAGCAAGCTATTCTTTGTTCTTTGAATTAAAACCCCTCCTTTTGTTTAAATCTTTGAGCTGCTTTGCTTAGTCTAGGGCAATTCAATAACTATTTACATACCATTGATTTTCTTCTAAAGCTAAAGTCATCAGACCTTTGGATCACAGCCAGTTTTTCCAAACCTAGATGGATAGAAACCACTGCGTAATTTTTAATGGTAGCTAGATTCCAACTCTGAGATTTTCTTCAGTTGTTGGATTGTCAGAATAAATGCTGAACAAACACTCGTGTCTCGTATTATTGTATTTACTGTTCAAAATTGCTGGTCGATATTTGCTTGCACATTAACTAACAGCACTGACTATTTCACTGCCCATACAATATTATAGTTAATAGCAATTGTGATGCCTTGCACCACAGTAAAAATTGGCTTCAAAAAAATCAATAGGTTCCTTGTTTTGTATCAGGGAAGAGACAAACAATAAATCATGAATTTCGAGTTGGTCATTTAGTCTGACAACATGGTATTCAGGATTTCTTTGAATGATAGTTATGATTCTCTGTAGAGTCAAATTCTAATCTGAAATGCACCTCTGAGTGCCTTTGCTGTTTCTGTTTGGGGACAAGTCGCTGCAATAATGTCTCAACAGATTTTCTGAGGCAAAGTGTATAATACAAGTTTGGAGTTCACCAGTTTTGCCTGGATGATGTCATTTGTGGATTGTTAAGTGAGAGGAACATGAATTTGACTCAGGGTACAAAATGAACAAGATATCTTACCCTGGTTTGAGACAAATAGAATATACATATAGAATAATAGAAAAGGGATTTACCTAAATGAACATCCCTGAGTTTCAAATATAAGCATTCTGAAGTTCTCTAAGAGAGAGGACACTCACAAAGGAAAAAAGACATCCACCAGCACAAATAACCAAGCAGGGATGGCATTCAGGCTATGACAGTAATCTCACATAAACACAGCAAAATGGAGTGGCTTTTTGGAGGCTGTTTAGACTGAAAAATATTGCTGCTTTTAAGGGAAGAGTTCTCTCAGTTTTATCATAATGATCTGAAAGAGGGTTTTTTTGGTAATTCAAACCCATTTTTTTTCCAGAGCAGATATATTAAGGATCCAGTATCAATGATGTTTTAGCATGACAAATTATTTTCATTCATACCCATGGCAGAATAATCTCTTACCTTTTCTATCTGAACAAATAATGGCTCATTGTAAGACTAAAGCATTGGTTACATTGTGCAGAGGTTTAATACGTCAAAAATTCAGCATGGATAATTGCAGAATATTCATGACTGGTAATCCCCTCCAGAGCCTCCTCTTCAAGGACAGTGTCTCTCCTGCCTATGCATGTTTATGTCTGCATTGGTGCTTTGCTTTAAACTCACTCTCTTTATTCCAGAAACATCTGTTCCAGAATTGTGTGCTGGAGTTTTGTACCAGAAAATAATACCCTAAGGACAAATCTAGACCTGAAATACTACAGTCTCTGCTTTGCTGCATGGGTTTGTTTTGTTTTTTTTTTTTTTTTCAGTTGTGCAATTTGCACACCAATTTTTTCCTACATGGCCCTAAAATATTTGAAGGAACATCAGACACAACATGTGATGAACTGACCACAGCCCCAATTCCCTGTCCCCTTGTGCTGTGCAGGGGGAAGAGGTAGAGAATCAGGAAAAAGTTAAGCCTGGGAAGGGTGCAGGGCTGCTTGAAAGATGTTTTTAAGACTTGAGTTCACTCCTTGTTGTCCTACTATGATTTGATTGATAAAAAATGAAACTAATTTCCGCAAGTCAAGTCTGTTTTGCCCCTGTTGGTAACTGGTGAGTGACACTCCCTGTCCTTAGCTTGACCCACGAGCCTTTTTCTGTATTTTCTCTCCCCTGTCCAGCTGAAAAGGGGAGGGATAGAGTGGCTTTGGTGGGCACCTGATGTCCAGCTGGGGTCAAATCCCCACAACTAGTTACCTTGTTCACCCTCCTCATTTCTTCATTTTTCTTTCAGACAGAACACCATGGGCATCTCAAGGTATCAAAGTCATTTAAGAGAAATTACATACACAATACCATTAAAAAAGCATGTATAAAAAACATGCTCAAAAATCAAAGCACTTATAAAATTGAACAATGTGGGTCAAAGGACTATAATGTTTTTATTTTAAATGTCAAGATGTTACTGGAGAAAACAAGCACCATGGCAGGATGCAGATGAGGAGAAGGAATTGAATGAAAGAGGTAATTTTGATGGAGAAATGTTAAAATATGTGAATCAGGACAATGGATAAATGAGGTGTTAAAGCAGTGTTTGTGTAAGTGTCTTAGGTGATTTGGAGATTTATATGCAGAGAGAACGAGACAAAAAATGGACACCTGGATGCGGAGATAACACAAGGGAAGAAGGAGGAATTATGTAGGAGAATGAAGTGCTAGGATACTGAGAAAGGGTGAAGAATGTGACAAATGGAATGAACAGAGACACAACAGGTCCCTTTTCTGCCTGTGGATTTCCTGACAAGCACAGCACTGTGTGCCTGCACACTGGTCCCAGCTGTGTGGCAATTGTTGATGCTGCTGTCGAAGGCAATGGGTTACATTAACTTGAGGATAGCAATAAAACAGATTCTCATCACTGGTAAAACAGCTTTTGGTGAAGGCTTGAATCGCCACACCAGTTTCTAATTGTCTCATTGCTACCACTTAGCCAGCATTTCAAACATTTTGTCTCACCATTATTTCTTTAATATCATTGCCAGACTCACTAATTGGATGCTTTGAATACGCCTTTACTTTGCCCTCAGGTCATTTTATCATACATTTACATTCTTCTTCACAACTGGTGAAAACAAGCAGAATTTTTAATCTTCACTCCTTTCATGGCATTTCTTTTGCACTGGTGTCAAATAAATAACTTCATCATTTTGAATTACGGACAGCGTGGCTTGTGATTTCTTACTAATTTTCTTAACAAAAAATATTGGGTTGTCAATTGCAATTGCTCAAATTGTAATCAGATAAAATCTGCTTTATTTTTCTATTTCATCCTTTCCCAAACACAAATAAAACTGGGAAATAAATTTCAGGAAAACAAGTGTGGACCTCTCTTATTACTTCTTACTAAACAGACCCTGAAATAAAAGCCACTTCCCTGATGATATTCCCCAGACTTTTCACTTTATCCCCATGGTCCAGAATCTGGAAGTACTAGGAAACAGCTGTGCTATCAAAGCATTCCTGTGCAGAGGTCTCAAACACATCAAAAATACCAAACTGGAACTCAATGTTCAGGAAAATTATTCTGAGCAAGTACACCTCAACCAACAGTTAAAACTGCATTTTTTGATAGAAACGGAGGAATATTCCTATTTTAAAAGACCCAAAATCAGCAAATTGGGAGGAGAGAGTGGGTAGTAGCAAGTCCCTATGAAGGCACTGCATACTACTAGTAGCAACTGGACTTAAATGGAATGAAAATAAACAAAACCAAATAAAAATACAGAATGTATTCGGGAATTAAGGACATCAATTTTATTTTAATGATATTAATTTTTACCATAGGCTTCTGGTGATGGTGATTAGCAGCAATTCCTTTTATCCTGATGGGCAGGAAAATGTGTGTGCGTTTCTGGAAGGCAAACTGTACGGGGTTAAGGAATCTGGCTTCAAGGAGCCAAATAGATTTTTTTTTTCTTAATCTGTGATGTCCAAAGCATTAAGTAATCAGGAAAAAAAAAAAAAAAAGAACTGGAATCAAATCAATTTTTTGAGACTGTATCAGTGCATTTGCCACATGTCCTTCTATCCTTATGTTATTTCTGCCTAATTCTAGAGAAATATGCAATTTGAAATTAGTAAAACCAGATCAAGATCACAGAAAAGGAAGGTTTAGTGGAATTCACCTATTAACAGATCATTCAGCCAGTGATTTCCTGTAACTGAGCATCTCAAAACCCGTATTGAAGTTCACAGTTTGGAAAGGGCCTCTGGAGATCTGTTATTCATCCTTCTTCTCAAAGCAGTGTCAGCTACAAGGTCATACGGTTGGCTCAGAGCTTTGTCCGGGTTGGTCTTGAAAACCGTGGGGTCTGTGAGGTCTCTCTGGAGCTTTAAAATGGAGCTTTAAATGGAGCTTTAAACCTGCTCCATTGTCTGCTTATCCTCAGATGTCAGGTACAGATCAAACAGGACAGATCCCAGGATAACCCTCATCAATATTCCACTTGTTGATGGCCTGCTGTTAGGGTAGGAGGAGCTGCATCACTCTCTCAGCTGAACCATCAGGTCAGTTTTGGATGACCATCTGGGCCATAAAACTGTGATTTGAGCACAAAAATGTTGTGGAGGAAAGTGTCAAGCTTTGATAAAGTCAAGGTAAATGGTATTTTATTGAGCCCCTCTGCTATGAGGAAAGGCTGAGAGAATTGGGATTGTTCAGCCTGGAAAAGAGAAGGCTCTGGGGTGACCTAATTGTGGCTTTCCAGCACCTGAAGAGAACTGACAAGGAAGATGGAGTGAAACTGTTTACAAGGGCTTGGAGTGACAGGACAAGGGGGAATAGATTCAAACTGACAGAGAGTAGTAGGTTTGGATTAGATACTAGGAAACAATTCTTCCCTATGAGGGTGGTGAGGCCCTGGCACAGGTTGCCCAGAAAAGCTGTGGCTGCCCCATCCCTGGAAGTGTTCAAGGCCAGGTTGGATGGGTCTCAGAGCAACCTGGGATAGTGGAAGGTATCCTACCCATGGCAGGGGCTTGGAACTAAATGAACTTTGAGGTCCCTTCCAGCCCAGGCCATTCTGTGATCCTATATCTGCTACACTTCCTTAATTCACAGACCAAAGTGTTTTACCTTAGAAGGTGATCAGACTGGTTAGGAATGATTGATTTACCCTTCGTACATCCATGAGGGCTCCCCGTCACAGCATTCTGCTCTATATACAGGAAGATACATTCCAAAGTAGATTCCTTCACGGGACTGAAGTGCAGCTGACCAGCCTGCAGTTCCTCAAGTGGATTACTCAGCCATTTTTTGAATGAACGTGACATTTACTTTTCCCCATTCATCAGAGGTGTCCCTGTGATTTCCACACCCTTTCACATATGACGGTGGCTTTGCAAGGACCTTGACCAATTCTGTCATCACCTTTGGATGATTCCATGAACTTGTGCTTGTCAAGTTGTCCCTGACTTCGTCTTCACCCACGGCTGTTTCACAGCTGCACAACGGCCATTTTATTGCACTAAAGTGTCCCTGGATTTCAATGGGGCACATGCAACAATTCATCCTTTAACACTGCTGTATTTCCTGCATCTTCTTCTTGTAGCATATCTGGCCATAAATAGGTATCTCCCTAATTGCTGAGCTGTGAGTAGGCAGGGGGAGGATTTATCTACACATGCTATGAGAAAGGTGATAAGCTTTTTAAAAGAATATAATTTGAGGAGAAAAAATCATTACAATGTCCTTCACAACAAAATGGTGTTTTTAAGCAGGGTTTCAGAGAGCAAGCACCCCAAATTTCAGGCATTCCTTCTGAAAAACATGTGCACACAAACATTGGAGTAAATGAAAAAGAAGAGAAATAACTGCAGTACTGTTCTATGATAGGAGAACAATATGAGCATTTAACACCAAATTAGCTAGTAGGAGAACCCAGTAGTTAATTCCTTAGAGACCAAACGAGAAGGGAGATGTAGCAATTATTCTATAGAGTCATCTTCAAATAGATCTGAAAAGAATTACTAATGTCTAAAGTGATCTTTTAAAAACTTTTGTGTAAAGAAATGTTGTGTAAGAAATTATATTTCTCAGCACAATGAGATGCATTACAGAGCCTAAAAGAAAGCTAGGACAGAATAAGAACCTTTTTACACCACTAAGCACAGTTTAAGCTGGCAACCTTCAGAGCCCTCTGACAGTCACTACACCTTCAGAATCTGGAGCTAAGTTAGGAAGTTGTTCAGATGGTACAATGATCCAAATATTTCCACTCTCCTCAACACTTCAGAGGATGCATTTTTTGTCTAGAATAAAGTTAAAAAAATTAAATATTATACAGACAAAGTGAAAAAGGTTTTCTTTAACGCCTTGTTAAATTTAATAATTCTACATCCTTCCTGACACATTAATCTGTGTGATTTATTATGGTAGGGAAGACAAATTTATAGAAATGGAAAGAAATCCCAACAACAAATTCGTGCTAAGTCCACTGTTATCATACAAAGATAAGAGTTTTTCCTAAGGAGTCTGTCTACAGTGAGATAGGTTTGCTTTAAAATTTAATATCAGCTTTTATGACTGAAAGAAAAAACTGAAATAAAACATGAGCATAAATGAAAGAAATTATACAAAAATTACTATAATTACGAACATCAAAGTTATTTATCAAAACTCCATCTTCTTTATGCTAATTATTTTCCCAACAGATTATTCTGAATAGGATGAAGCCATCTCAGTCATGAAAGAAAACTAGTGTTTTCCTGTTCCTTGATAATTAGTCATTCATATTTAGATAGCCTTCATTCACTGCTGCACAGGTGCCTCAACCTTTGCCACACAACGTCGAGCTGTATTTAAAGAAATACTCTTTGAATACTTCTATAGGAATAATAGAAAACTGTATTAACAGCTTAATCGCCCTGCTCTCTCCAAACAAGAGATCTGTCATGAGAAATTCATCTCTTTTTTTTGTCAGAAACATGCACAAAACAGTTCTGACACTAAAATATGACAACGTTGTATCAGCAAGCCTGCTTCAGCAGCCCTGCTAATTTAACACCCTATTCAGCAGATATTTAATTTCCGTGGCTGTTGGCCATGAAGTTTCAGTGAACTTCTATGGGTTGGCACCTGCAAAGCTTAATTCCAATTCCATAAACATAAATTCCTGCCTCTCTCATTGCAGATACGTTAACTGCTGACTCTGGCTACCACTCTCCAGCCTGTCCTATTCCCATAACTATATATAGCAGTCAGCATTACATGTCCATCAGGAATATGAACTTATGTTTGGATAGACCAAAAGTAATGACATATTAGTGGGAGGAAAATCAATTAAGAATAATGGAAATACAGGTGTGCTCAGAGGTGTTAAAACTGAAAAGGCTCCCTGATCAATGTATTCCCATCTGAAAAGGTTGTTTACTTAAGGCTACAGTAAGTGGGTATTAGAAAAAAAATTCTTTACTGTGAGGGATGACCCATCCCTGGAAGTGTTCAAGGCCAGGTGTGACAGTGCTCTGAGCAACCTGGTCTAGTGGAAGCAGTCCCTGCCCATGGCAGGGGGATGGAACTAACTAATCTTTAAGGTTCCTTCCAACCCAGGCCATTCTGTGATTATGATAATCCGTAATAATGAACTTTACTCTTCCACTGTTGCTGATTAGTGCATCAAGAGTGGTTTAGGCTAGACAGGGAGTTTACAAAAGATTAAACAAGGCAAGAATGCTTCTGAGTGCCAGGACGTCTGGTTTTGCCATCTCAGCTACAAAGCTTGAAATCTCAAATCTGAGTGATTTTAATCAGAAATAGCTGAACAGCACAATTTAAACTGTCATAAAATATCTTATGCATAAGATTAAAATATCATTATTTTCACTATTTTGTCTAATTCAGGATTAAAAGCTAATGAAATAACCAGTGAGATAGCAGTCTGATATTTCAGTAAGTTTCATACTTAAATAAGCATCATCCACTAATATAAAACTGTCAATTGTCATCACTGATGACAATTGATAGTTGTTGTCACTACTTTTGGTAAAAAAACAACCACATTATCGTATCACTGCAAATGCATAATGTGAATGAGCAGATCAGGCCAATTTGCAAAGCTATGGGAAGAGTTACATGAGATTATCACCAGATCACATTGACTGATCTACAGGGGTGCTCCCATTTCAATGCTGCCAGTTCTTTGCAGTTTTGAAGGCCATTAAAATATTAAAAAATGTTAAAATAATAAAATAAATATAATTGGTTTGCTGCTGGAATGCGTAGAAAGAATTTCTACTATTTATATAATCTGGATTCTTAGATTCTGTTAGGTCTGTTCAACAATGTGTGCATAGCACAAGTTTTATGGTAGCAGAGATACCTTAATGAGCTTGAAAACAAACTGATATGAAACCTAGAAACTACCTCGCTAAAGCAGGAAATTTGGCGTGGTCTAATTAACCACGCAGAAACCAAAAAATGACACTGATCAATTTATGCAGCTAAACTTTCATAGTGAAACATCACTGCAAATACCTTTATTTCAGGTGACCCAAGATGGCACCCTTCTGGGTGGTCAGAGAAGTCTCAGATTAACAAAACTCCCCCAGCCTTAAAGCCAGGATAAAGAACTGCATGAATTACTGCTTTTGCTAGTAAATATTAAAAGTGATGAGAGATTTATGTGCTGTTACTAAATTGATCTGGTTTGATCTCCTTAAAGAAAGGATATAATTTTTGAATATCCTTATTTTTATTATTCTGTTAAACACCAGGACCATTTGAATTTGATTCCAAAAGGTATTGTCACAGAAGATCTACACTTCCTTCTTGGCCATCACTCCAGTGTCACATGCCTGGCTGCTGGAAGTTAAATGACCAGCAGAACAGAAGTAGAAGTGCAGAGAGCTGCACACCAGGAACGTTGAATCTATATTGACCTCCAGAAGTTGTTCGTCTCTCCATTTTGGCCAGGCCATATTGCCTTGCCAAAAGCTGTTTTTCCATCTAAAACCTCTCACTGACTGGTTCTGTGGTGGTTTGACCTTGGCTGGCTGTCAGGTACCCACCAAAGCCATTCTATTCCTCTCCTCATCAACTGCACAGGGGAGAGAATAAGGACAGAGTAAATTTTTGGGCTTGGATAAAGAACAGGGAGAGCTCACTCACCAATTAATGTCACGGGCAAAACAGAGTTGACTTGGGCAAATCAATTTAATTCATTACCAATCAAATCAGAGTAGGTAATTAGAAATAAAAACAAATCTTAAGAAAGCACCTTCTTCCCACCCCCTGCCTTCTTCGCAGACTCAACTTCACTCCCGATTTTCTCTACCTCCTTCCCCACAGTGGCATGGGAGGATGGGGAATGGGGCCTGTGGTCAGTTCATCACGGGTTGTCTCTGCTGCGGCTTCCTCCACAGCAGGAGGATTCCTCTCAGTCCTTCCCCGCTCCAGTGCCGAGTCCCTCCCATCGGAGACAGTCCTCCACGAACTTCTCCAACTAAAGTCCTTCCCATGGGCTCCAGTTCTTCATGAAGTGCTCCAGTGGGGGTCTCCCATGGGGTCACAAGACCTGCCAACAAACCTGCTCCAGCGCGGGCTTCCCATGGAGTCACAGCCTCTTTTGTGCATCCACCTGCTCTAGGGAGGGGTCCTCATGGGCTGCAAGTGAATCTCTCCTCTGTCATGGACCTCCACAGGCTGCAGCTGGATTTCTACCGTGGTCCTCCTCTACTGACTTCAGGGGGCTTGCACAGTAGACTTCTTAAACAGTGAGGGAAGGCAGGAGTTAAATAAGCACAGTGTGTAAGGTATGGAGAGAGCAACCAAGTTTAAAACAGAAAATTCAAGACATTTCATGAATTTGATGAATAAAATAGGTATCGTTGAAATAGATATTCCCAGATAAAATGGAATTTGAAGTTCATTATTCTAAATTACTAATGGCTAGAAATTGAAAACTGTAACATTATTATTATATTAACTTTAACTGGCAATTCAATTTTCCCCAAACCTGCCAATCTTCTTGTCTATGCACAGTAGCTTGCCTTTATTTCAGATCTCAGCAAGAAAGCTCAAACTGCCTTTGCACTGGTTAGCCTGGAAGAATATCGTAGGGCTCTGTGATCCCCATAATGGTTAATCTAGGTGAATGCCTCTGTATCATGGATGTCATGTGACTGCTATTTAGTCAATAACTGTGCAGTCAGTTATAGTTTGTAGATGTGCCTGCAGTCAAAGTGCATCAATCTTGAGTCTATGTATAGTATATTGTCTTGTTCCACTGAAATGTTGTGTGTACCTGTTCAGGAACTGCATCTTTATTAATGAGAATGTTAAAGTGCATGTCCAAGGGACCCTTCAAAGCTCAGTGCATATTCCAGTCCTGACTGCTGTCATTGGTTGAGAAATCTGTATTTTGACCAAGGCTCTGTCAGAATTCCAGGATCTTTGAGCTGGTGAACCTCACTGTGGCTGGGTTCTGCGCCGTGAGCTGTGCCTTGACCATAGATCCATCTCATGCGGCATCACCTCGGGGTTCCCAGCATCAGAAATAAGATTTTATAACTGCTATCACCTGTTTTGGGCTACTAATGAATAGTTACCTGCATTGTGAGTGCATTTCTTACCGGATGTGAAAAGAACTGGCACCTCCTCAGGGCAAAACATCTCTTGAGCTTCTCGCTGTGCACACAAGACCAGACCTCTGCCTCTGTGCTGGTAACCTGAAGTAACCCAACTGCAACAGAAATGTGTTGCATTTTTTTCCAGCCATCTTACACAGCATGATGGACTCTGACAGTGAATTGCATCTCCATAGCACACTTCTGAGCAGTACCCACAGCAATAAGAAACTGTGGCAAGGAGCACAGTGGGATATTTTTGGAATCGGGAAAACCCCTCCATTTTCCATAAGGCAATAAAATATACTGCTGCTTGCACTTCAGTGAAAAATTCACAACCAGGCCTTCAGTCTTTCTTTTTTTTTTTTAAACTGTTGGAAAATGAACAGCATGCTGAAGCTCCATTTTAACTGGTTTTCCTCATTAATTTGGCCTCATTTCACAAATGCAGACTGCTTGTGCCAAGCTTTTATACATTGCTTTTACTTTCTCTCTCCAGTGTGCCAATGAAAGTGTTTTTCATCTGAAGTCTTATATTTATTACTTGCAGTGTCACTTAAAGGAATAAATCTATCATGGAGCAAAGTGCAAGTCAATAAAGTAATGTACATGTATCAGAAAAACTTTTTACCAGCTAAGGTAGCTAGTATGTTACAGAAAATAGAATTTTTTGAAATATACTGTAAGGTAATATTCTTAACTGTAGCTGTAAATTCTGCAGTGAACCAATAAATGTGTGCTTTTATGATCTAATAAATGTCAGGTTTAAATATCTTAGGATGCCTTAGCCTGTTTTAACCTCATCCCTATAGAATTGCTCCTTTGAATTAAATGGAAAATACACTCTAACAATTTTTCCTTCAAAAATAAATTTTTTAAAAATCTGTATTGGTAGTAGAGCTTCCACAGAAAATCTGTAATGAAGACCTCTATATCCTAATAGCTCCAGGCTCACTAAAACTATATGATTACATAAAACAATGACCTGGAGGGGAGCTATAGAAGTGAAATAGATATCCACAGCCCCTTAAGCTGTGTATCCTCTCCTATTCTTCTGGATGGCTCAGCATAAGCCAGAATGATCCATGCTCAGGCCAGAACCTTACTTTAATGGAGCGATCCTTTGACCACCTAATGCAATTGGCAGGAAGGTTTCACTCTTTTTTTTTTTTTCCCAAATGTTTTGCTGGGAATTTGAAAAACCCAGACAGCAATGGGATGCATTTGGTGGACTTATCTCTCAGTGTGTGGGCTGAGTGTTTGGCTAGACAACCTTCAGGCTGGCTTCTGTCAAAAATTTTGACGGAACCATCAAGCTGTCCATGGGAACAAAATACCATCTGGAGTGGGCATTACGAGTGCACTAAAAAATAGGCAGATGAACAGGCATGCATGTATATTTGTGAAGTAAACTGCATGGCAGTATGAAAAGCAGAAAAGGCCTTGGCTCTGTGCAAGCCCTGCTCAGCAATAACAAAAACATCTCTATATTGTCCTCTCTGTGTTCAGCACAAACCCAAAACACAGCCCCACACCAGCCTCTGTGGAGAAAATTAACTCTACCCCGGCCAAAACCAGCACAAACTCTTGGAGTTTTCCTTAAGATAAGGAAGGGTATGCAAGACTTGGGTATTGCAAATAGCTTCTCTCAGACAGGCCATATGGCCGTGCCACACCACAGTGATTTCAGGATCCTGGGTACGCTGTGAATCGGTAACTTTCGGATTACATTTGCTCAGTTCACATGCAAAACAGTGTTTTGTTTGGATTTTATTACTAGCAGTTCTGTCAGAGCCTGCTTAAATCTGAAAGCCAAGCTACTTTTTCTTCCCAGCTCATGCATTTTCCAGTAGAAATGAGGTCTCTGGTGGCCTAATTTCACCCCTGCTCAAACTGGTACTAGTCTTGTCCTTAATAAGGGCTTCAATCTGTGCAATTTTACAGAGGGTGTAAGAGATCAGGAGATTATACGTATAAAGGCAAATATGTTATGGCGAAAGAACTGACAACCAGATGTAAACCATTCTCTTTTTGGATTGGCACAACGGCAGGAAAGAAAGAAGAAACCACATACCTGGCAACACTTGCTCCCTTTAGATGTGCAACAGGAACACTCAGATAAAGCAAAATCAGAAGTATTTTTCCCCAATCACTTTTCTGACAATTTCAGAATTACACCAATTTTGTGTAGTTTGACTGTGATCTGTGCACATTCATCAGGTTTTTTTCTAGAGTGTTTAACACCACACCTCTTTTAGTACGGAATGTATTTTTTTGCTGTTATAATTTCTAGTTCTTCTGAACCCTCCATTTTTTTCAGATTGAGCTTATTTGTGCAAATGGCGTGCTGCACACAGTCTGTAAGTACACTATATAATTCTTAAAAGAAACAAAATAAAATTATTTTCACTGGTTAGCATTATGGTAAGAGTTGAGATACTGCAGTGACTACACATGAAAATATTTAGCAGATAACTTACAAATTTTAAATATTGAGATTTTGTAACATTTAAGACAATAGAAAAATAGAACTGTTTTTACTGCCTTATCTAGCAGCTGAACAGGTTGTCAAGATTTCCAAGTGCTTGATGATGTCCAGTGACACAGCTCAGAAGACTAATTACCAGCCAACCCAAAAGGCAGAAGAAAGGAGATGTTTTTCTCTTTGAGGAGAAATGAGGCTGACTAATTTGCAGAAGAAATTTATCAACAGAGAGTATTCTGCTCTGATGTTCTGCTTTGACTATGGCAGTGAAGCACAATTCCCTAGCAAAGACAATACAGACAAACCACTACTGATAAAATAGATGCAAAAAGATCCTCTATGCAAGCAGATACTCATCAGCTCTTTGCTGGAATGATTTGTGCTCAGCATTATTATTTGTGCTGCTCAGCTGCCCAGAAGCTCTGATTGTGATTGTTAAGCACCTTTGCTAGGATGATCCAGAAGGAAATCCTGCCTGCCTCAAATCAGATGCTTCTTTTAAAAGAAAACACTGATAACTGATAGAAGAGCAGTACTGTCAACTTCACTTTGTTAATTGGGATCTGAAGTACTGCTAGATACATTCCAGGATGCTGGAAAAGCTAGAAATTAAGCCCATCTCACAGCTTGGCCACGGTAACAAAACTACCCTTTCTTATCATTGGACAGGACAAGGGGGAATGTTTTCAAGCTTAAAGAGATTAGGTTTAGATTAAATATTAGGAAAAAAATTCTTTACTGTGGGGATGGTGAGGTGCTGGCACAGGTTGCCCAGAGATGTGGCTGCCCCATCCCCAGAAGAGTTCAAGTCCAGGCTGCATGGGGCTCTGAGCAACCTGGTCTGGTGAAAGCTGTCTCTATCCACAGCAGGGGGGTTGGAACTAGATGATCTTTCCAACCCAGGCCATTATCAGTAATTGTGTTTGGTTGAAACGAAATAGGAACTTTGGGCAGTATCTCTGAGCGAATTTAAAACAATAAAGAGAAAAGAAGGTCAAAATCTCTCTGCTGAGGACAACAAAGATGTATAACATACCCTCGGGACCTTGGTGCGCGCTGCAGTTCCAGGGCACCCTTCGCTGTACGTGAAGTACAGTCTGACCCAGCACCAGCAGTGGGCCATTCTGCCCTGTGCCTGGGAAGCTTCTGAAGAGCTGCAGCACAGATCTCTGAGAAGCAGAGACACATTCCTACTCCTCATTTCAACCCCTAGGTTCCTGGCTGTGTTCCCTTAGAAACAAACCTGAGGCTAAAAGTCTTCCAGAAAAAGGCTACGTACGCTACTTATCAGTCTCAGTGTAATTTTAGTTTCATACAGGATTTTTCCTTCCCACCTTCCTGCAGCTGGCTTTGTGTTTAGTCTTTGTCATACTGTTGTCAGCTGAAGTTGGCCACTGGCAAGAGTAGGGGCTCAGAAATGGTCATTCTGGGAGGAAAAAGTCTGTTTGTTTTGATTTTTTTAGTAGGTGACTCCACACTGCAGCATTCAGTTTCAAGTTAAATACTTTTCTTTCATTATGGACTAGAAGTAAGGTATTACTGATCAGATCTGAAATGAAAACAAACCTCTGTATTTTTACATTTGCAATGCTCTTACTGTAATTATTGGTCTCGAGTCTTCTGATTTACATTTCATTTTAGGATTTGCAGGTAGAAAAATTAGACTATTCCTCCAGAGGGAAAACTCTGCTTTCTGATCAAGTCTATTTAAATTGACAAAATTAAATCCACAGCATGCAGAGAAGTCTGTGTTCCAGAAAAGCACCTTCCCTAACTCCAGTACCTTTTATGACCATTTAGTTCACCTTTGTTCTCTTCCTCTATTTCACGAAGATGACGTGAGTAATGATTATTATATTAGCTCTGGTACCATGAATGCTACAGCAGACCTACAGCATAATTCTCTTCCTCCTTAGGGAATTGATATTTTTATTCACAGCACAAGAAAACCTTGTCTGTGGCCAGAATATTTTTTTCCCTATTTCTGTTTCTTTATTTGGTGTTTTGATGCCATAAATTGATTAGATAGACTAGCCAGTAGTTTCATAATCCTGTTCTGAGCCTACCAGAATTAATTACTGTTCACATAATACTATTCAGGAAGTATGTTTTAAAAAGCAGAGAACTCATTATGATATAATTTTCAAGGATGCCATCCACATGGAATAATTGCCAGCAGTTATGGGCATGGATACTTGCATATTCCAAATGGGCAGCACAGCTTGCAGGTGAGATGTCCAGAAATGCCACTTGGTGCAATGTGTGGTCCTGTGTGAGGTTCTTCTCCCTCATCAGATCCAATTTCACTTGTCCTGGCTGCAAATATCAGTGTTATGTCAGTGTTAAACAGCTACAGGAAGGGTCTGGGTCCAGTGAAATGGGTGACAGCATTAACTGGCTTCACGACACCACATGTCAGGTGTGCACAGTGTCCAGTCCCAACACAGTCTGGTCTTCAACACAGTCCTTTGCGAAAGACTTGAGACAGTTTTGATCCAATAATCCAAAGTTAATAAAAAGGTATGTGAAAGTCTATCTATCTGGAGACCACTTTAGCAGCTTGTTTGCTGTTTGGTAAACATTTCTCAGCATCCACAACAGAAGTAACTTGATAGTTGCACTTACAGACTGCAAAACTGTGCTTTCTGTCCATCTTGTCCAGCTTATTTTTGATACAGCACTTTTACCTGGTCTGTCCCTCCACAAAAGAAGAGGAAAACCTCAGATTTTGTTAGTGTACAAACACAAGCAGCTTTCAGCAAGAACTTACTAGCACACCTAAAGCTTCTTTAGGAAAGCTAAATTTATTGCTGAGGGCAGTGGTGAAGGGTTTCCTCTCGCTCTGATCTGTCTAAGCCCTGAAAATCAGCCAGTGATGACTCAAGTCCTTTCTATTATGACAGCCTCACTGAGCTTCTCAAGTTTATCAGTGAATCAAATCTGAGGTACTTAAACACTGCAAAATTCTGCACGTGGCATCCATGGCATTCCTATGGATGATTCCTTACTGTCCTGGCTGCAGAGATTGGGCAGAGCTTAGCGCTATGTGGGCAGAGCCGAGTGGAAAAGACAAGGCTTTGGGGTGACCTAATTGCAGCCTTCCAGTACCTGAAGGAGCTTACAAAACAGATGGAGAGAGACTATTTACAAGGGCCTGAGGGACAGGACAAGGGGGAAAGGCTTCACACTGACAAAGAGTAGGTTTAGATTGGATATTGGGAAGAAATTCTTTACTGTGAAGGTGGTGAGTCCCTGGCACAAGTTGCCCGGAGAAGCTGTGGATGTCCCATCCCTGGAAGTGTTCAAGGCCAGATTGGATGGGGCTCTGAGCAACCTGGGATAGTAGAAGGTGTCCCTGCCCATGGCAGGGGGTTGGAACAAGATGTTATTTAAGGTCCCTTCCAACCATTCCATGATTCAATTGCGATTCTATGGCATCAAGGTGACATTTAGAGAAGTATATTCTTCTTTGTCAAAATAAAAAGTCTTTAAGTAAACCAATATTTATATTCCTTTGCCACCTTTGTTTTGTACCTTGCATCTGCAGTGATACACATGAATACTGCACACCTGAAGAGCTCTATAGCTCTGAACGACTGAAGCACATTAACAGCATTGGAAGGGCTAAGGCACACAAATCATTGTTAAAGGAAAAGTGGTTGCCACAGCACTGGGATAGAGCTAAATGTGATCTTCAGAGGCTATTAAGTTAATGCTGTATCATATTGAACAAAGTAAAGTTAGCCACTGATGATTCATGTCCTTTCCACCACAGCTTAATAAATGGATACAGAAGTTATATTGATTTTCATGGATGAGCAAGTAGATCTGAAATCTGAAAACTTGATGAAATATAAATTATGGAATATGGACCACGTGTGATGATCTCATAACCGAGTGAGAAGTCTATCACTTGAAGGAAGGATGCTAAACTGCAAAAGGTTATTTTGACACACTATCACAATATGTTTGGTTTTGCTTTTTTTTTTTTTTTAATACAGTTTGTCAGACTTCTCCTTATGCCCATTAGGAATCTCTGAAGCCTTGACTTTAGCTGCAGAAAGCTCTAATATGGAATACCTAGTTTGTCATAAAGTGGAAAGTATTAACAGGAAAGTAGCAATGTGAAAAGGGCAAGTTGAATCAATAGCACAGAATGAAGAAATATGAAGAAAAACTAAGTTTTGTTGTTTTTTAGATGTGAACTTGACAATCAGCTTCCAGATTCATTGTAATTAGAATCATGAGGTAAAAATTCATTTTACCAGGGATTTTCTACATAATGGTTTCCTCTGGATTTACTTTGTGGAGGATTTCAACCATTATGGTTCCACAGATTAATGCTTCCAACAAAGATTTATTCGTATAAAATCTATTTTCTTTTTCATAACGCAGAAGGGAAACCTCTTGAACTTGTAACTCAAATAGACTTTAACCACAATTAAGACATTTTCCAAAATAACTTTTGCCAGCTTGTACTGGAACTGTGAAAATATTTGGTTTAGTAAAGGCTGAAGATGGAAGCAGACCCTCTTGGTTATTTTTCTGTGCTCTACATGGCCAGATCAAAAATATTAAACAGAGGAATACTGAATCATCAGAATTGTTACTGTACAGGTTATTCAGAGGTCAAGAAGGTGCAAAAGAGAGTTTTGAGTCCTTGTGTTTCCTCATGTCTGCAAATTAGTTTGAAAAGTCAATGAGGAGCTTTTTGAGCCTTTTAAAATAGAGGATGTTCTCCTTAAACTCATTGCTCGTGTTTCACTGTTTTAGTTCTTTTCCCTTCATACCTTGGAGGATGGCAGTGTAGGGACACTCTAGGAAGCAGTAGTGGGGCAACAATTTTTGCCCAGTTTTTATCAGCAATGCTTTTTAACTATTAGTATTATTTTTTAAATAAAATTTTGTCCATGACCTTCTTCACATTAGCTACAGAGGAATCTACTCCTCTCCAGAAGGACTCATCATGAGGCTCAAAACCGTGCCAGATATAGCTCCATGAGGTCATGGCAGCCTGGGAACGTATGTTAGATGTTTGGGAACAGTTCTGTGACATCATGTCCTTCAAGATCAAGAAAGCCCTAAAGAGATACTGAGTTTGTATTATCTGTGGAAAGAGGATTCCAAAGTCTTGGGTTATTCAAGCAGCAAGCACCTGCTGCATGGACCTCAAGGCAAGAAGGGCAAGGTCTGTGACACACATGAGATGAGAATAGGATGCTTTGAGATTTTTCTGGTTTTTTTAATAACATCTGGATCAGAAAAACTAGATTTTAGTGTTCAGATACTCAAAACTTCCAAATTGCAGCTCCTATAGCAGACAGCAGAACCTCTCATTCCTAGCATCTGTGTTTCAAGACGGAAAACAATTTTCATGTGAATGGAAAACCAAGGAAGAACATTTAAGGAGAGACAAGAAAACCAAAATTTAAAGTAAAAATTCATTTCCACTGAGATATTCCTGTAGCAAAGCTGTTGCAAGTTCTCAAAGATACCTTGTATTTATTTTAATTTCCTTAACATGTTTAGGATAATGCTAGAAATAAAGTGCCTTACAGCATGCGTAATTTATCTCATACCTTTTTCTGATGTTTTTAACAACTAGACAAGAACAATTATTTCCTGTATTAATTCAACACCACAAAATACCCATAGCCAGCTAAGACCACTAATTCTATCACAGTCCCCAGGCAACTACTTGGCTGCAATTCCATAGTCCATCTTACTAAAAACACTCTCAGGTTTTGCATATTAGGCAGCTGGAACAGCCACAAACACTAAGATGTTTTGCATGTAATGATTTAATCAATTTTGCTCCCTGGTCTCTCTCTACAGAGAAAAATTGCATGCAACAAACATTGGTGGAGTAGAAGTTGGGGCAATAAAGGGGGATAAAAGGGAGGTAAAGCAGCATCCAGAGGAAAAGATTCATGTAGTGAGAGATCATGATGTACTGGAGTTATCTCCATGAGTGGGAAATTTACTTCTAGCTTGAAGAATAATAAATATTTAAACATGAAAACAAGAAAAATCGAGGATAAAACCAGATGGTTCTGTTGGGAGTTGGATTGGTCAATTTGAGTGCAAGACAGGAGACTGGCCCCATGCAAAAATCTAGGAAGAAAGGAAAGGAGAATCTACAAAGAAGGAAGAGGAAAATAGCCTGATATTCGTATTTTTTGGAAAATAATTATGAGGAGGAATAAGAAAGTAGTAGTTGTACATTTACAGGTGCAGAGGCACATTCCTGCCACTCCCCTGACCCCAGCAGGCACACTCTTAATCTTTTAATTACTTATTTAGCTTTATTTGCCCGCCAAAAAACCCAATTCAACCCAACCAAACAACCCAAACACTTAAAAAAGGCACAAGTACCTACCCCTGATCACTTGGGTAAAGTTAAGCTAGGAAGATATGGCAATCTAACATTCCTGATTGTATCAGCTATGCCTCTAGAATTCTTTAAATTCTGGCAAAACGATGGATACGTACACCAAATGACATGATCAATGTTCTTTTCAGTTTTATGGCTGAACTAGCTTGTACAGAACATAGGAATTAGTAGGTTTTTGCATTACTTTGTGACAGATAAACTCATGCTTACAGCACTTCATTATTTTATAGATATCATCACTCTGCTTCAGTTGTGAGGAATATTATACTCTAATATATATATATGAAGAATATGCACTAACATATATTACTATATAACTACATATATATGATACTTGACACATTTTCATCTCCCTGAAACTAAATATTAAAAAAAATAGTTTCCAAACGTTTTCTCCTGTTGAAGTAACCCTAATTAATCAGCAGCTTCAAAAGAACAGATATTTTGTCCGTAATGTGAGCTTTCAAAGACAAATGAAGAGGTTTTCTGTTGCTGCTTATAGGTACAGTTTAAATTCTCAAGAGCAGTTCTACTACTCTGATGCTTCCAAAGCTAAGCTAATAGACACCAAAGACTGACTCTATAGTAACTTCTAGCCTTTATTTTTCTATTTTACCATTATTACTTATTTAATTTTATTTTGCTGATCTATGAAAAGTAACTAGCTTTTATTGTTGTGGTACATTTACCTCACCAAAGTCCTTGTCAGCAAGATTTTGATAAAAAAGAAAATCCAAACACATTCAGGGATTCTGACCTTTGCTTGAGAAGATGATCCAAAAAGGGTAAGAGTAATCCTTGATTTTCTCACCTTTGGAAGTGTCCATATGGTGGAAGCTTTGTTGGCAACACTAAGTCAGCAGTTTCACTATATCCATTCCCTAATTATCTGAGTTGTTCTACAGCTTGTTTGCAAAACTGCAGGCAAGGGTTTACACCACACACAGAAGAATGGCCTGGTGACTCCAAAAGAAATAACAAGCACTGAAATCAGTTTTCTGCAGCAAATTTCCTCCAAGAGGACATGAAGCAATTTCCATCCCATCTCATATATACTACCTGTCATTTGATCTTCAGCTCGGGAGAGCTGAAGGCATTCCAAGTTTGGAAACTCATAAAGCCATGGGTCAGTTTATGCAATATAGTGTTTGACAAGAATCATTTTAATGAGCAGATATCCTTAAGGTATGCTACATATTTAAAGTCAGAAGATGTATTGCACAAGCTTGTTACATGGAGCTTTTGTTGTACCAAGTACAGCCAGCACTCTTGAAGTTCCAGGGTTTGTTCTTACTTAGGTTTACTTCAGACAAAGTCCCTCAGATGTTTGTTTTTGAAGTAGTATCCTGGATAGTATATCCTCTTGCAATGAAAACAACCTTATCTGTTCTTAAGGAACAGAATCTTCTCTTCTATAAAGCTATATATTCTTTTCCAGGCTTTTACTAATCCAACTGTTCATATAGGAATTTTTATGTCTTTAATTTCTAGATTTCTTTTTTTGATACAGATTCCATCAATTCCTTGAACAAAATCTTCCACCTTTGAAAGAATTGAAGCTTTAATTCAACAATGTAGTCTCATGAGATTATTCAGTCTTCTCTGTAAAACTGAAGTAAAATCTACTGATTAGACGTTCTAGAGAGGATGATTTTTTTTTTTTTTAGTTCATGCATGTTATCCATTGAACTAGCTGATGCAGGGTATTTTATGTGGATTAACTTCTCCCCTCCCCAAGTGCACTTCAAGAAGTTGCAGGGATAAGGGGATGAAAAGGGGAAAAACAGAACAGTTTAAGAGCAGTAGCATGTTCAGACGGTATCAGTTGCCAAAGCTCAGTTTTGGACAGAAGCATGAAAGCTTCAGAGTTCCTGGCATCCCTAACATTGATTAAACCTCATTGGGAATGCGAAAACAGTAGTTACAACTGGCACTCCTGCTTCTGCAAGGTAGGGAGGATCACAAATAGCTTAGCTCATGAAAAGAGATACCAGTATGTGTCTAGAAGAAAATGAATTCTCTTCCCTGCTGAATCAGCCACCTTATTGCTGCAGAGCTGAATTAGCAACAATTGACATCTGCAACTGAATTAAGCCCAGCTCTCCAGGAATTAGAATCCTGGAACAGTGAGGGGTCGCTGCCGCCATTACCACCATCTGAAATACTCAGTCATGAGGCCATGGTAGTTCTCCCTATCGAAGGCAGACCTATGATGGAGCAATCCCCTGAGATGTAGGTAGTGTTGAATCTGGAAAACCCCACCATTTGTTCAAGACAACAAATCCATGGAGGTCACTGGTTTAGTGTTACATGTTAGATTAGAATGGCATTATGACATTTGGGACAGTTTCTTCCAGAGCTTCAGCATCACAGCTCATTTGCTTCCAGTCAGAGAAATAGATCATGTTAATAATGAGCCACACTGTCTAGTCTTTCAAATGAAATGCTAAAAGGCCAGTAAACAAGGCAATGCAGGATATGAATGAAAGGCAGTCATCTTGCTGTGCTGAGCATTTTCTATAACTGGAATTTAAAAAGTTACATGAGCTTGACCTAACAAGTTTACGCTTGTAGGTTTTGCCTAATTTGCATCTAGGTAGCAGCTGGACTCTAAGTTTTTCTTCACCCCATCCTCTTTCTCAAGCTGTATTCATACAAGCTACCCATCTTCATTACAGAAACCTTTCACTTTTAAATTCTTCCAATACACAAAAAATCCCAAATGTACACAAGTCTGAGACACTGACTGCTCAGACAGAAAGGCTGAGATCCAGTTGCCTTGGGACCCAGTCACCAGCAGCTGAACCAGAAAGAGTATGGCAGCAATCTGCTCATCACCTCCTGTGCTTGTGCTTCCAGCAAGGGGCAGCTTTGGGGAGCCTCTGGTTTGCAGGACTTGTGGTTAGAACAAATCCATAGCTGTGAAGGACTGTTTTGTGCAAGAAATGTGTTTGAGTGTGGGAATGAAGAAGACAAAGGTAGCAAGGTTAGCAGCACCTAACCATTACTCTTCAGCACTGAAGCTTAAGAATTAGGATGATTCCTCCTCGTAGAGAGGAATTAAAGTGCTAAGCCACTGGATGTGAAGTCCGTAGTTATCCTGAGTTATTCTGAGGCTTTAGCCTGCTGTTACACTACAGACATTGGGTCTCTGATCTTGGCCTCTCTCCCATCTAATTTGGGTTGAAGAAGTTATACACCAGAGCATCATCCAGGTTGTCCTCTCCCAGGCCTAAATGGAGCTCTTAGTGGAAATCTGGACTTAAGCGACAGAAGTTGATCAGATCTGGTGTCTGCACATGACGATATCCTGAGCTGGGAGGCAAAATAAAAATTTCAAGCTATGAGCCTTTGCAAGGCCAGCAAGGAAATGCAGGTCAGAGATCCAGGGATTTCTTACTTCTGTTTCAGTCCCAGACAGATAGGCCTTGCCAGCCTGGAAGTTCACACAAGGTTGGGAAGCACTGACTACATAGTGCTAATGTAAGATGATTTTCTTGTGTCGAGCCTCTTGCATGGAATTTTGGTGTAGGTCTTCAAGAAGGATAATGATTTTTTTTCCAGGAACCATATTTCTCCTTGAGGTTTTTTAAGTGGTATTGTTATGGCTGACAAGAGAGGATCAGAAAGGCAGCAGGAAAAACTTGAATCATCAGCTGCTGACATCCATGTAGAACAGCTTCTGGAGCCACACAAGATAATCTTGCTGCTGTGGATTTCTGGTGTCTCTTTTGCTTTGCTCTTGTGTTTCTGTCTCAGTTGGTCCTGGCTCCGTTAACTCACAGTCCACGGAGCTCAGGCAGCAGAGGTGCCAGAAGTCACCTCCACACACATGTTCATTGCACTGTGACTGTATCCAGCTTGACATTTGGTCTGCTTTGACACAACACACAAGATGCCCTCTTTCACTCGCTCTGCATCACAGCAAACCCATTAGGCAGGCTGGCTAAGAGGTGTGAGCTGACCTATCCTGGCTGGGAGGAACAGACTCAAGCAGCTCCTTCTGTGAAGAAGACTTCAAGTAATGTCGTCAGCATCAACACTGCCCCTTCTCCTGCTTGGAGAGAGAGGAGCACAAACAAACTCATAACACAAGGCTTGGTGAGAGTTTTTGCAAAAATTGGTCAGAATACATTAGAAAACAGGACAAGGTTGTGAAACAAAGGTGTTTTGTTTTTTTATTTTCTCTGCTACTCAAATGCTGATTTTAGCTTAGGTTGTTAAAGAGTTGAGACATTGACAAAAGCAAAGACAGAGGGACAAGCAGGACTCCTTGTTCTACTTAAGAAACGCTAAGTTCTTTCCAGAGAAGAAGAGAGACAAGACATCCCTCCCACTCCACAGCTGCCCAAGTACTCTCACTTCTTCATCTGATGGTAGATCCTGTGTTTCAGCATCAGGACTTAAGAGAATCTTGCTGTTTAGGAAATCAGGACTAAACAGCACTGCAGAGTGGGGCTTGCAGGACATGGTTCAGACTCATCAGGAGGAGCAAAAATTATCTGCAGTTGTATCAGCATCCACAGAATTCAGGAGACCGACTGCTGAAGGAAGAGGGTTGAGACAGGGCAACATTGCAGGATACTTGCAGAAACCCACACAGAAGTATCAAATTATGATAATAGGGTGAGGAGTAGAGAAACAGAATAGACATTGGTAGAGCCAAGGAAAAGAGAAGCTTTGCAATGAAGTGCTTGAAAGGAAATACCACTACATGCCCCAAAAACAATACATGACACTCCTTTTGTCTCCACAGCCTCATCGAACCCTTTCTGTTGGTAGGTACAAATGCCTCCAGGGGAAAGAAGAAACAGCAAAACACAACACACAGTTCCACATGGAAAGGAAAGATCCTGAGACTGTCAGGTAATCTCAACTGCTGAGCAGATCTGATTCATCAATCTTTATTGGCTACCACAACTCCTTTAAATCACATTTTCTTTTCAAATGCCTGAAAGCAGTTGAGAAGGAAAGAATGGGTGTGTTGGCCTGGTAGTCATGCTTTAAGAAACAGAAAGGTTTTAGGAGAAAATAAGCTCAAAATCAGATCAAACAAGCACAAGGGTCACAGCAAGAGGGAAATGTGCAGTGCATCTTTCATGCAGGGTACAGTGGCAAGGCTTGTGCCAATACTGTTAGTAGCTGTAATACATAGAGACCCCAGCAGCCAAACAAGGTCCTGTCATCATCTCTGGTGTGCAGGGAAAACAGGGTAACACTGTGAAAGAGGAATACTCATCTTAATGCTTCTACTCTCACAAATTTGCTGCGTGGTATTTGACAAACACCAATCACCAGGACTGAAGTTCTCATTCAAATCAAGTAAAGGCAAATCAAGTAAAGATAAACACATTCTTGTTCTCATCCAAAGAAAGAACTTAACCTCCTGCAGTAGAGACCACCTGGACTTTGAAGCTGGGCATGTGTCTTAAGAGAATATTGCTACGCACTTGTTGCTTCCACTGAGAGGACAGAGAAAGAAAGGGCTAGAAATCTGACTCAGCTGTGAATTCCAGTGAACCAGTACTTTTACCCAGAAAGATAAATTTTTGATCAACAGTTGTTTTCATTTACCACTTTGCCTTGAATATGTTTTCATAATAAAGTTTTAAAGTTGTCAAAATGCTCATCCTGTTCAAAACTCAGCTTACTATCTTGGTTTGGGACAGAACTGCTGCTCACTTAGAGGTAGTAGTTTGCATCTGGTTTGAGAATCAGGCTTAATTAACATGCAGAGTTCCATTACTGATGAGTCTGATCCAAGCCCAAGAAATATTAATAAGTTGGATCTCTAGCCATGAAGATTTTGCTGAGGAACTAGATTTAATGGGACTTTAAGGTGGAGGAAAAAAGCATGTTATTTTAGTAGATGCAAGATATTACACCTTAGAATGCTAAAAAATAATTGTGAACTTAAAATTGAATTGTGAACTTAAAATGTGCTGATATGTAAAAAAAGCCCTGTGGCCTTTAAGAAATCCTGTTTATCTAAACCGTTTTGTTCTTTTTTTTTTTTTNTTTTTTTTTTTTTGAAGCTACTTCTGCTATATGTTACATCTAAATGGATTATAATAGAAGGAAATTCAATTACTTTGGTCCTCCTTGGCAGAAGCTGGTGTAGCTGTCAGTCCTGCTGCATTGCACGCCCAGCCACAGTGGCATTTTGTGCTGTGCAATGCAGCACTCTGCAGAAACACCCGCGGCAGTGCTGAATTGGCTGGCTTGGGAGCTGGACAGGGCGAGGTGGGAACACTGCCATGGGAACGGGGGGACCACTGGCCCCAGCCATCCAAACCACTAATTCACAGGTGGTTTGGGACTTTCTAAGCCACACCATTTTGTGCAGGCTGGACATAAATCTTTAAGGTGCCTGAATACCAAATAATGGTTCACTTCCTTTCTTCTCTCCTGTTCCTCTTTATTTCTTTTGACCTGCATTAAATTTATGGATGGATAGTACCTAGGTTAATCCTAAAAGGTGTGAAGGAAGCTTAAAATTTTTGCCATCCCCTTCCCTCCTCTAGTACATCTTATATTTTCTGAAATGTTTTTAACATCAGTACTGAATTCTTTTCCATAACTACAGAATAAAAAACCCATTAAAAATATAATGCCATTATAGCCCCAAGAAACTTGGCAGGAGAAGCTAAGTAGCTTAAACCATTTTTGTAAGCCAATGAGATATCAAATTGATGGAGTTCTAGCAAAGTTATATAATAAATTACCCATGTGCAAGCCACTGCTTTCTCTTCCTACTTTCAGTTGTGTACCAGGGCAGCTCCAAAGATTAAGATCACGGGCAAATGACAGAAGAATTTTATATATGAGTGAGAAAACTAAAAAGAAAATATTAATTGCTGAGAAATGAACTCAGAAAACAGCTGTAACTCATTTTAAGCAGCATTTTGTGAAAGCAAAGTATAGAGTACTACCACTTTGGGGAATCACAAAGTAGAGGAGCTCTTAAGTTGTGGCAAAGAGCAACTATTCCAAATTAATTCTCTTTTCTTTCCCTTCTAGGTTTATTTGAAAATTGATTAGTGATACTGAATAGTAGTAATCTTTTAAAATTGCCCAAATCTGGTTTTTCAAGTGTTCATAATGCAATGAGAAGCAACACATCAGCATTTAATGATCATATTTATTAAAAAATTATTTACCTACCTTATGGAACAGCACTGCTCAAGTTTACCTGTTATCTTCTGTGATTTGTTAAATAACTTCCCTTAGACGACAAGTTACCTTAGAAAAGTACCTAGTCCTGATTTGAAGATAGCAACATTTTGAAAGCTTTGAGTTCAGTTAAACTGTTCTCTTTCCAATTTCTTATTCTCCAGATTAAGAAATAAAACTTTGCAACATGGCAAATTAATGATGTCAGAGAGAACACCGTCCTCCTTCAAAGAGTCATTTCATGGACATACAAGTTGCTAGGATTTAGCCAAAGTAATTATAAACTTTTAATGCACTGGATGTTATTCATATTCTGAGTACCAGAATCTTGAAATACATATTGTTAGGCTTTAGAGTTAGAATGCAATTACTGTATTTGCTAAAATTCTAGGTTGACCGGTCCCTTCACAATGCTGTCACTGTGTGTACAATTTTGGCTAATAAAGCACAAAGCATGTCAGAAAAGTGATGCAAAATTGACTAAAGACAGAATTTTTTATGTTTCACTTGCATCCTGCTAATTTCATTGGAAAAGAGGTGGTGTGGATGCCTGGAGACTTTCTTTAGCTGTGCAAATATACAATTACTACATATCACACTGGCTTTAGGCAAGCTGAGGAAGTTTGCAAAGGTGTAAGAAAAAGATAGAAGACCTTTTCAGTATCTATGGGTGGTATTCAACATAAGATTCCCATCAGTTTGGAGGGGTTTGTCCCTTATTATCCATACATCATTTCTGAGACAGTAGGAGACTATACACTTTGGAAAACTTGTAACGCATTTCTAAATTTTCTCAGCTCCTTTGGCTGGACTTCACTTGAGATCCAAGATTATTTGAAGAAACTTGAACTCCCTCATATTAGCAACACAGGAGTAGATTAAAAACATATGGCTTACGAAAAATATTTTAAAATTCTCATTGTATTCATCCTAGGTCTGGATCGTGCTCTTCTCTTTCTGCATACCATCAGCTTTACATGAAGGAAAGGTTGAATCTCATCTGCCATGGAGATTCAAGGTAACTTCTCCATTTCAGAGTGTATTGTTCAGTATGATCACAGCTCAACTTACCTACAGATGCAGAGAAAAATTAGTTATTGCCTGGAAGCATAAATTCACTTGGAAAAAGTCTGTATCAGTCAAACAAACAAATAACTCTGCTATTAAATCAAAAAAGTTGGTAGCAAAACAAAGCAGTGCTTGAAATAATTTTCCAGTGCTATTTATGAATCTCAAGGGTTTTGGGGTTTTTTTTAGTAAAAAACTGATCCCAGGTAGTTTTAAGGCAGCTAGGAATCCATCAAGTATTTTAAAATCCATAATAATCTGAGATGTATTGACTTCTAAACCTGGCTATAAACATCCAAAGGGAAAATGACTTAACAATATGCCTTATATGATCTCTGACTTCTGAGAAAGATGAGATTAACTGGCAAACTGTCTAGTAATTTGCATACAAGATATCCCTTAAGCACATCTGCAGTGATCTATCCCATTTAAAAGCGAAGTACACGAAGTACACAAGTAATCACAGAAATCTACGAGCTGTATTTGTGGGTAAAACTTCAGCATGACTCTGACGAACAAGCAAGTCTTGAAAGTGGTCCTTTGAAGAGATCCAGAGAACTACCAGTGCATTTTCAGGGTGACAGCCATGTGGATTTAACTACAGTATCTTCTGGGGCAATGAGAAAAGGGCACTTTCCAGTATATATACTGATAGTCGAGTGTGTTTATGTGCTTTTCAGGTATATACCTGTATATATATATATATATCCCCACATTTTCAAGCTGTCAACAGGATATTTCTATTCTTCTTAGGGAAAACAGAGACCAGGAAGGTCTACAAACCCCTTATCAGATATGAAACTCTGACAGCCCTGGGTTTGGATCACGCTCACAAGCCACTGGGACTAACCCCAAATGA
>VWZT01004993.1:54950-112453 GCA_013397055.1 Pachycephala philippinensis
CGTCTTGTTAGAGCTCGTTCATCGCCGGCGCGCTCCGGCTCCGTTCGAGTTGTTTAAAAAGATCGAGCGCCTTCACCGAGGAACGTCTGGGTGCGCTGGGTTTTATTGGCAGCTGTACGGGGGTGTTTCTTCTTTGTCCGCGGTATTGTTAGGAGGAGAGAGCAAACTTTTAAGAGCGTGTGGCATAAATAGTTTTGTTGTGTATGGGTGCATCCACAACTCTCAAAACCGAAGGGAAGACAATACTTCAGAAATCTGTGTCTATCATTAGAGCTTAGGTTTAATTTAAGAGCTGTAGACTCGCACTGTGTGTTTGCAGTATACAGGTGCATATGCCCAGAAGCTGCTAAATTTTATGGAAAGGCCTCTTTTAAGCTTACTTTGGTGCAGACCCTCCAAACTAAAGCTGACAGGCTCTCAGAGGTGTGTTGCATGTGCCTATACGTCCATGCATTTGCCTGAAAGCAAAGATTTACATAGTCGACTCTGCTTGTTAACAAGTTGTGTGTGTGTATATGTGGGTAAGAACATGTCTCTTTACAAACTGTCTCCAGAACAATTCAAATTATTCGTATACTGTTGTTTCAGGGGCTGTAACAGTAGCATGTCAACAAAACTTTTTTGTAGGTTGTTATTTTTTTGTTGCAAGCATTTGATTGCTGAATTCAGATAACTTTCTTAGTCGATGAGGGAGGGCAGTCACCGGACCATTTTGATCGTGCTTTATTTGAAGCATGTTCTAATGCTACAACTAAGATGGGCTGTTGGGCTTTTGGTAAAATAGTGTCTTCAGGAAACAATAGCTAAGTAGCACTACTGCTGACACTTTGAAAAAGCTTGTTTGCCCCAACAGTAACCTGAAATATTTCATCTACCTCTGTTATACTGTGAATTATACTGGCTTATATGATGCATCAAAGCTCTAAGTATTACAATTTATATGATTGCTGTGTAACACTGTTATTTTTAAGGAATAGTGAAGATTAATCATCTATGAGATGGGTTTGGCATTAGCAGCCTCAGTGCAGGAGTCCATGTGTGGCTGAGGAAACCCAGTCCCTTAATCTTCCAGCTGCAGCTTCTGTGTTTAACTGAGATGTAGCAAACAGGTCCAGCTTTTAAAGCCATGTGTGATATGTGTATGCTGCCTTGTCAAACTGTTCCTAGATACACATAAGGCTTTGGGGGCTTTGAAAGGACACAGCCTCTGCCCCATATTTCCCTGAAGCATTTCAAAGTGTATAATGAGCCTCATGTCATTGTATTATGCTGATAATACTTGTCTGGTAGAATGCAGGAGAGGGTTTGAAGCCACTTACAGAAAGAGCCATTTATGTACTAATAGTTAATTTGTTGAAGTTGTATTCATTACATAAAGGTTTCCTAGACAATAACAAGTGAATATTATTTATTTATGCTTGTTCCAGATATTCTTATGTACTGGAAGAACTTTTTTTTTTCCCCTTTCTTTCTCTCAAGGACCACACCCCTGTTCTGGCACATGCACATGGATAGATGTACTACTAGCAGTAGTTGACATTATTTCAGGCAAGAAATAGTACCATTGAATAATTGGGCAGTGTGTGCTGTCACCTGACTCCCATCTAGCTTACCTCTCTCTTGTATAAGAACCAGCAGTTTGGACTTAAAACAAGCTTATGTTTGAAATCATAAATCTATATCTTAAACAGACTTATTCCTAAAAAAAAAAAAAAAGGGTTTTTTTGCTTCAATCATGATTAATAATCTGGCATAGTAGGAAATTTCACTGCTCTCATTCCAAATAAATATATCATTCCTATCACTCAAGCTGTTTGTGAAGCTGCTTGAGTGCTGGCTGGACCTTGTGGAGAGAGTCCCATTGACTGCAGTAAGTTTGCAGCAGACGTAGCAGTAATTGGAAATTTGCTACCATTTTGACCACAGTTTCAAGAGGGCAGAGAAGGAAGGACCTGCCTTTTTGAAATGCCATTTTCTGAAGTAAAGGGTTTCTGTTACTTTTTCCAAGTATGTTAATTTTCCTAGGATATAATTAAAACTATTGTTGGCATCAATTTGCATTTAAGTGATATTTCTTTGTCATCTTTAATTTGGGAAGTTTTGAACAGCGATACAAAATGATTTGTAATTTTTAGTTTAGCTAGACAGATGTTTTGTGAGCAGTTGCTCACAGCCTCCATATCGGACTATCTAGTGTTGCCAGAGAATTGATTCTTATAGGAAAAAAAGCCAAAGCAGGCTCAGGAGAAAGTGCTGAGTCTGCCTTGCTGTCTCATGACATCATAAAGAACATGAAGTGATGATAATGCAGTTTGCAAAGATGCAATTACTTTAAGTATCTATTGGGCAGGAGAGATGCAAGCTAATCTTATTACTAATCATTTAACAGCCTATGTATTAATCATAGATTTTATAGCTTAATGACTGCTGTTTGTCTAGTTGTATTTCTATGGCTTTTTAAGTTTTGCTCTTTGCTATTGCTGTGCATCAATAGCAGATTAAATAGGTAGTATTTTAAAGTGGTATGTATCTATTTTGGTGCAGAAGCACTTGGATATATAAAACACTAAATGAGGAAAAACACTTGGTGGGTCAGGAAACTACCAGAGTTGCCCCTAAAGACTAGGCTTTGTTGCTTCAGATGCCTTTAATAAGGTGGATATGTTCATTCACATGGCTTATAATGAGATTTGAGTTCTATATAAATACTGCAAAGTAAGAGAATTAAAACAGTGTCTTCATGGCTATTGGATTGGCTAGAGATAGCAAATGCTTTCTTAAAAGGTGCATAATTTAATTTAATTGGCTTGGCCTGCTTATTATGCCTGAATTTTTCTCTAGATGAAGCCTTCTCCTGTAAAGTCGTGGGTTGTTATTTTTTGTGTGAACTGTAAATTTCAAGATGCATTTGTATCTCAGAATTTGAAGAGATCTAACCTGATAAAAACCCTGCTATCTTGTCTACATGTGCAACAGGTGTGCGTTGAACGCGTTTTGTTGGAAATATCCAGCATTTAGTTGCCTACTACACAAGCTTTTCTTAGATAGACATGCCCAGATAGTACAAGGTTCTTTTGCTCAGTTGTAGGTCTCAGTAATCACCAAAGCTGAGACTTGGAGAACTGCAGGAGAAGCTGAGCATTTAATTCCCATGGACTTCTTTATTAGTTCCTCTCCTTATCCGGCTATACTGAGCACTGTCTTTTTGGGGGCAAATCAATGATCTAGGCTCCTAAAATGAAATGAGGTGATGACTTTTGGATATAATACATGTTTCTACTAAACACACCTTGCCCCTAACCAAGAAATTCCACAATACCCTGTGGAATAGGACCACAGTTTTGATAACATGAGACCTGTGATGGTGGAGGAGTCCTTCTGTAGCAGGGTAGAAATACCCAAGTACTTAAATCTGTTTCAGAAGTCAGATGTCTGTATTAGAAGTGATCCCCCTTTGTCAAGCTGGTAAAGCTTACCTTCCTTTCCTGTGGGCGAGAGCTGTGCAGGTTGGCCAGGATGCAGCTCTGTTCAGGGATAAGAAAACAGACATGGAAAATCCTAGGGCTGGATCTCAGGCCAGCATGCTGCTTTCCCAGGAATACAGCTTTTCACTCACAGCATTTTGTTCAAAAATGGAGAAGGATATTGCAGATCTCAAACTCATGATTGTCAAGTCCCAGTATTCCACTTGTCTAAAGAGCCCACCTACCATGGATGGAGCTATGGTAAAAACCATGTGGAATGGTATGGACAGTCTGCTTGCTTTCACTTTCACATGGCTTTTCTTGCTCCCAGAGAGAAGGCTGCTCTCTTCCTTGGTTGAACTCATGTTCTGTACCTTGATTTTAACTCTGTGTAGTTCAGGTCTGATCCTGTGTAGATCAAACTTCTTGATTATAAGATGTTTTCAGGGGCACATGCTTTGGTTCATAAAGAGTTCTATACAGCATTATTTTTCTGAAACTAATTCCCATAATCTCTTTCTCTTTGCAAATCTCTAATGGATCAGAAAAGACTGTAGATGCTAATGTAAAATAGGTAAGATGAAACAATCCTTTGATAGGAATTGCTACACTCTAATCCCATTCTTTCATCTGTCACTCACTAGTTGGAAGTTGAGCCTCTTGCTGAAGCAGTCCCTACTCCCACCACTGACAAACAGCGGGACCTTCAGTTCCAAGCAATCTTAAGAAATAATGAGTCTTAACTAAATGGTTGGCAGGACTCTAACTAAATCTGAATGTAGCTGCAGTATCCAGCTAATCACTCTAGGCTCACTTTGTGAGAAGTGAAGGAAAAAGTTGGTATTTTTAGAGTGGGATTAATTTAATTTAAATTTAGATTTTTAAAATACTTCAGATTTGCACTAACAATGCTTGTTTCATTCAGTTGTCTACACAGCAAGGTCAGCGAGCCAGTTTAGATATGGACAGGTTTATTGGGAAGAACTAAATTTTGGGGAGATAAATCCCACACTGTATCTCAAGCACTGCATACATGTAATGTGAATTAACAGGTGATGCTTTACCTCTAAATTTTCTCTTAGTGTAAATTATCCTTTATAATATTCTAACATATTTGTCCTCCCCTCAGGCTTCCCTTCTGGTTTTGCCGTAAGTGAACTGTCACCAATTTTAAGATTCCACGTGGATTGGCTTTTCCCACTTTCTTAGGAAAAGGTGAATGAGAAAGGATTTGCCTGTTGCTTTCTCTTTTAATTTTGGAGCTGCTGCAAGAAGAAAGCACTCTACACTCCTGTACTGAAATGCATAAAGCGTGTTACACCCTGGGAAGCTCTCAAAGTCCTTAAACCAAGGAAATTAATATAATTTGTGTCCATATATATTAAATCTATTGCAAATACAGACACTTTGGTAACAAATCCATGAAAATACACCTACTTGGAAAAAAGACATTCAAATTTCACTGAAAAATACCAAGAATGGATGATGCTTCATATGAAAAATAATAGATAAAGAGTATATTTTCTCTCTTCTCCTTTTTCCCTTCATTTAATTGACATGAGGTGGATCTGTTGATTTGGGAGATTAGGGCTCAATATCAGGAAAAGGTTCTTCATCCGGAGGGTGGTTGGGCACTGGAACAGGCTCCCCAGGGAGGTGGTCAGAGCACCAAGGGTGAAAGAGCTCAAGAAGAGTTTGGCCATCACTCTTGGGCATATGGTGGCGTTCTTGGGGATTGTCCTGTTCAGGGCCAAGAGTTGGACTTGATGATCCTTGGGGGTCTTTTCCAGCTGAGTCATACTCTGTGATTCTATGGCTGAAGATTTATGAACTATTTCCTTCTAGAGGCAAAAATAAGAAATAAGCCATCAGCAGAAACTGTCAAAAGTGCTTAAATTTATGCCTAGGAGAAAACCTGTTGAGGGAACCTACTGATGGGTATAAAACTGGGTATTTGTGAAAATGTCTGCTGGTTTCGGATAGGAGAATAAGTTTTCCCCACTCCTCTAGGCTGGCACACATACTTAAGACATTCAGACTACAATTTTTGTCTATTATGTCTATTCTACAGCAAGTTAACAACAACTTCTTAGCTGCCATGGTATGTCTGTCTTTAAAGTTGCTGTGAATTCTGTTCTGGGCTTCATGGCTACACAGAAAACTATTGATGAATGGACTTAATTTGAATCATAGAATTGTTTGGGTTGGAGGCGACAGAATCACAGGATCACAGAATGAACTAGGTTGGAAAAGACCTCTGAGATCATCAAATCCAACCTTAAATATCTTCTTGTTCCAACCACCTGCCATAGGCACGGACACCTTCACTAGGCCAAGTTGCTCAGGGCCCCATCCCAACTGACCTTGAACACTTCCAGGGATGGGGCATCCACAGCTTCTCTGGGCCAGTCTTGTCAGTGTTTATGTGTTTTTAATAAACAGCTGAAATTGTGGAGTACTTAGTGTGTCTTTAGGCTACGATATATACAAATTTATTGTGTTACTGTGTTTATCAGAATTTAAAAAAAAAAAACCAAACAAAAACAAAGCAAACCCACTGCTAACAGCTTCAGCAGTAAGGGGTTTTGGTTTGGTTTGGTTTTTTGTTTTGTTTGTTTGTTTGGGTTTTGTTTGTTTTGGAGTTTTAAAGTTCTGGGTAAAATAATCCACATCCTAGAGCAGACTTGTAGATGTGTAGATCTTTCCAGCACATTGTGTTTCACCTTATTTTGAATAGGTTCAAAGAGATGCCATTGACACTTGGGTGTTATTCTTCACCTGTTTGTGTCCAAGTTTGTCCTTGAAAAAGGGAAGGCAGCTGGCACTTTAGGGGGTTGTTTTAGCAGCCATGTTGGCAGTTTTTGTGAATCCCCAGGACAGTGCAGCTGTGAGCTGGCCCCTTAGAGAAGTAAGTGGCTGACTGCCATGGCCAGCCCTGTGATACACACCTGTAAAAGTTCACATGATCAGAAGAAAGGAAAGTAGTTATTACAGGAAAAGCTAAATGGATCTCATGCTTGAAATTTATGAGTGTTAGATAGCTGAAACCAGAGCTAATGCCAAAATGAAGGTATGTTTCACTTAGAAGAAAGGAAAGCTGTCAGGGCTTTAATGATTTGACCTGGGGGAAAAAAAGAAGTACTTTTTGGGAAATATTTTATAGATTTTTTTTTTTTTGACACTGAGTTATGACCTGAATCAGAGACTAAAACATTTTCATAAAAATGGATATTAATTTTCCAGTTGAAGCCACTTACCCTGTATTGATTTACATAATTGTAATCGTATGTTTGCCTGAAATGGTAATTATGGAGGGTGAAGTGTTGATTAGCTTCTAATGAGATTTAGACATCAAGCTACTTCTTTACAGCTCTGTTATCAATGGCCTGAGATCCCTCCTTTGCGTGCCAGGGTTGAGAAACTAACCATAGGAAATAAATGTGTGCATTGTTTCCTTTGGGAAATGAGTGAATAAGCCTATCAGTGCTGTGTGAAGATGGCAGCTTTCATGCAGGCTGGTATTCCAGTTCCCAGGACATCAAGAACAAACCTGAAGCACCACATCAGGGATTTTGAAAATCCAGACAAACTTTTAATCTGCTCTGGAAAAGACAAATTCTCCCAGCAATTTATTCAGTGCAATGAAGAACATTTTGCAGGACAAGGAATCCTCCTGCATCTTCCCAAGACCTAGAACAGCGCAGGTTCTGAGCACACAGGCTGTGACAAACCTCCCCAAAAATAACCTGCTTAGATCAATACTTGTCATCAGTGGTCTTATGTGTACTCTTAACTACCCATTTTAGTGACCAACCATCTTGCTGCATTGTGCAGGGAAGCTTTCAGATCCAATTTTCATTGCATTTGTATCCAGCTGGATGGCAAAATCCAGGTGTTAGGGATAAGAAATATTTAATATGTAAATCAGCACTGCCAGGTGCACCTTTGCACTGTGTCCTTTTTGATTGCTTGATTTTTTTAAAAGGTGTAGCTGTTATAGGTCTATTGAGGACAGTTGTCATTCAGAAGTAAATCTCCTCCCTGTCCCCAAAAGTCCTTAGAAACACAATAGCTGAACTAGTAAAGGGTAACATAGAGGTGATAACCCATTTTTGGCAATAAATGAACTGAAAATCACTTTCCATGGCAAAAGAGAAAATAAAGAAGACAGGGACTGGACAGGAACAAATGAGTCTTGTGTGGCTTCATATTCTACATAACTGTACTAAATCTCTGTATGAATGGTGTAATACAGTAACTTTATTTTACTTAAACTTCATCATCCCTGTTTTTTTTTCTCTTTGCAAAAGTTGCATTAGTCCTAGGGACAGCTGTTTACCTGGTGTCTGAGGACCTCTTGTTTCATCTTTGCTAATTCACAAGATATGGGATGGCTAATGGCTGAAGTTATATTATCTGGCCTGTGCTTGAAAGAGAATAGAAAAAATTCCTATTTATCATTTTAGACTTGCTATCTAGATATACATCTATAACTTTTACTTGCCAAAGAATTTAGCAAGAAAGATACTCCATTACAAGAAGTATTTTAAGAATAGCTGATAGATGAGTTTTGCACGAGGGGTTGGGAGCAGCCTCCATTAAGCCATGTTAGACTTTGTCTGCACCCTTGTGTCTCTGATATGGTGCACACAAACTGTCTGCTGTGCACATCCACCTGAAGCACAGCCACTGGACAGGCAAATGTGGCCCTCAAAAAAAGGGGTTTTTTATATAAGCCGTTAAAAGTGACTTGGAACCCTTGAAAGTTTTTCAACCTGGGAAATCATATGAGAAAAACAGTATGATGACAATTTAGGCATAATCCCTAACCCAGAACAAATCAGTAACGAATGTCTCTTCTCTCAGAAGGCTTGGTTATTAGGAGGATTGGAAGAAAAAGTACTTGCTAAGGTATGGAAGAGATAGCTGTGAAGATATCAATCCAGATACAGGCTGGCATGTGACCTTTACAGCAGTTTTTATTTGAATGTCAAATTTGTAAGCACATGGAATTCCTTAAACTGCTCAGGACTGTGAGCTGAGAAACTTCTGCATTTGAACAGTGACTCAGCTAGAGAATGATGTGTCTTCAGTGTTACAAACTTTGGGAGAGAGTTTGGCAACTTGCTTTTATCATAAATGAAGACAGAATGCAATTATAAAATGTTATCAGAGTTTTTTTTTTTTAAAGTAATATGAATCATAAAAAAAATTATATTTGGTGGATGGATGCAAATATGATGCAGTAAAACATCAACAGCAGTAACGTAATACAGCAAAACATGACCAGCAGCTGAACCCAGTCAAAATCTGACTGGATGATACAAAGACCATCTGACAAGATGCATCAGCTTTGAACTAAAATGTGATTAGGAAAATTTAATACCACTTAGTCTCTTACTGGCACATTCTGCAGTGCATCACTGGGACTTGGTGTGGAGTGCCCTGTGACGTGGGGACAGGTGAAAACAGACTGTGCCCAGTGTCCTGCATGCTGGTTAGCCATCCCTGAGGTCACTGCTCATGCAAGCTCAAGACCAAGACTAGTCTTCATAACACAGGTAGAGAATATTTTGGTTAGTTAGTGTAGATTTCTGTTTTGCTATTTCATTATCACTTTCACTTAAGTCCTTGTGTTTTATTTGTCACTTTCTTTTCAGAGGTCTCCATCAGGCTCACACTGCTCTGGTTAATGTTAAATATTTCACATTGCTTTTTACCAAATGTTCTTCTGTGTTTTCTGCTGAATCTATTATCTTGGGAAGAAAAAAAGGTCAAAATACAAAAACATAATGGACTTTAGTACATCAGGCTTTGTGCATTCATTTTTGTCTCTCTTCATATATGCTGTGCACATGCAGTGGCTGACCTAATCTAGGTGGATGCTAATGGTGTCAGACCCTGGATTGCAGGTTAGTTTGTAAGGCTCAAGAGGAAGAGGAATGGGATTTATCAGCAGGGAGCTTATCTTCTACTTGACATCTTCAAAGACTCCAGCTAAGCGAGGTGTGTCACTTAAAATGACCTTTGTACTCCCTCATGGGCCTGTGGGGGTTTAGTTTAGTGCTAAGCCTGATGCTCTTAGGGAGAGGAGTCTTTGACCTGGGTATTTTATCAGCAATTTTACTTCTAAATGACACTTTGCTGTAACTTCTGTCATGACAGAAATCAAGGAACTTATTATTTGTTTAATGAAGCAGGATTATTAAAACATAATGGAGGTACAACTGATGGAAATTTGCTCGTTTCTTTTTTCCTTGAAGGAGATTTTTTTCACCCTGTACAATTATCTGCAGAAATATTTTAATGAGTAGTTTAGTTTAAAAATATCTTTGTTCTGAGGCTGATATCTAAACATTCTACTATGGAGCTGCTGTGCAACACCCAAAGATGAAAACTAGCCCATATGGATGGAAATGGTAGCTAGCATTTTCTAGAGCAAGTACTGTTCACTTGCTTTCATCAGCTAATGGGATGATGAGACAAAAAAAGATTATTCACATTGCGTAGTATCTTAGTGTGAGTCATTCCAATAGGCTTGCTTACAAATCTAGTTTCTAGTCAATTGTGACAGAAAAATTGTGAACTCAATTTATACAGCTGAAATAGCAAAATGTTGCTTTAGAACGAGGTGTGGAGTCGGCTGAAAGATGTTAGAGTAAGGTAAAATAGCACATAGTTACTATTTCCTTACTTATCTTGTCTCCTGTACAATGTGGTCCATTCTCTCATTTTTCAGCGGTAATTTATTTCTGCTTTGTAGTTCAGAAATTAGTAGTGAGAGAAAAAATGAAGCTTTAAAACCTGACGTCTCAGCGTGTTCCGAGAAGGGCACTAAAATGTCAACTGATTTGCCAGCTATTAAGGCACAACTGCAGATTTCCATTAACACATTTATCTGTTGTAATGGAGCTGGTTCAAAGTCCGCTTCAAAAGAAGAAAGAAAAGTTTCAGAGTAGGTCACTGCCTAAACACAGGGATTAAATTAACTAGAACAAGAGAAATTCACAGCTTCTTCCAGAAAGCTTACTGCTCTGCCTCACATACTTCATTCACACTGTTTGGGTCTATGGGTCTTAAAGCCAATTATTTCTTGGTTTCTTGCTGTTTTCTCTGTTGGTTTCTGGAGGTATATTGCAGAAATGATCAGCTTGTAAGGAGGAAATTATTTCTTTTGCCACAGGTGGAGAGAGCAACAAATGAAAGAGCAGTAATTTGGGAGTTGGTTTTCACGCAAATTTTCATTTATTCAAATTTTCACTTTAGAAAACTTGCTTTTAGAGTTACTTAACCTTGCCCAAACATCTGCAATAACAATGGAATCCTTAAAAATTATTCAGGTCTGTTTAAGGGAAGAAAGAAAATGTCTTCCACAAAGCTTCAAGATTTTAGCTTGCAAACCCTTTCAGATAAACCCTTGGGTACAGATGTGTGCCTTCACATCTGTATTCTGATGGCTCCAAGAGGGCTCCCTGCTTTGAGTGCACAACGGTGGCAAGCTGGGCACATGTTAGGGGCTGCAGTAGCTCTTTGCCATTGTGCATCACAAATGCTTGTCATCCTCCTTGCTGCTCCACGCAGTCATGCCTGATTTCCTGGGTGCGGGTGATGGAGCTGAGCATTGGCACAACCTCTGTATCGGACCAGAATACAGCACAGCTTATGGATACAAGCTTTGGAGCAGGTTGGAAACAGCACTTGCCGTGACTCGATGGTCTTCAAGGTCTTTGCCAGCCTAAAAGATTCTATGATTCTACTTGAGTCTCCATGCAGCAGCGGACTGGCAAATGAGCATCCTGAGGAGGCTCGGTCAGGTAGCCAGCAAGGATCCATTTCTCCTGCGAGAAGGTTTGTCTTAGATTTTGGGAGAGTCACAGAAGAGCAGAGACTGTGCATGAGAACAGAGAGTGAGGGGAGCACTTCAGCCACCTGAGAAGCATGCAGGTTTGGGGAGTGGATTGTGTGTTATAAAGGCTAAGTTAGCTATTTTCCCATGAGAGGGAGGAACAGCACAGGAATTATGATCCATAGTGGTCAGCCTGCTCACCTTGGTTGGTTGAACATTCCACATGACTGAAATTGTGACCAGGATACTTTGATACCTGAATTTGCTCATAACTTGCTGCTTGATGTCAAGGAGGAGTGTGTGTACAGAATGAAAGAATCATGGAAGAGTTTATTTCACAGATTGTCTGGGAAAATAAAAAGAACAAGACAATGGACAAAGCACTCTTCCTAAATTTGCATATACATCTTGAATTAATGCTTTGATTCCAATCTTCAGCTGCAGGGAAAGGTGTGGTCACTTTTCCTTGGAAGTGATTAGTGTCCTGCATAATTCAGTGTTAGGCTTTGGATGTTTGTGCTGTTATATACACATGTGTACTCTGGCAATAAGCCATTGTCACTCACCCAAAATGAGTGAGGGTCAAAATGTTGGTCAGCTCCTCCTTCCCTGTGCACTCTGTCCTGTCAGTGACACAGAGCTCCTGGGGAAAATCAATCATGTTAACAAAATTGGAATTTCAGCGTTGTAGATGCAGGGAATGAGCTGGGATTTCACATGCAGCTTTCATTCTTGCACTTCCCACTTTGCAGCACTTAGACTTATCACTTTGTTACTTTGATAACAGTAGTTCTTTTGTTCAAAGAAGTCTAGACAGAAGCCCGTTATTTCATATGCATCTCTGTTAAAGGGTTTCTCCCTTGGTTCTTCAGCACCATTGCCCAGCTAGGACTATGGTTCTAGCTACATTTATTGGGAGCAAGGCTCTAAACCTGTATGAATAAAGGGAAATGTCAGGAAAGAAACTGGGGCATGCACAGTGTTTTCAGCATGTTATCAGAGAAAGCAAAAATTGGCACTCTCTTCCTGATCTTGGAAGCTGGCTTTTTCCATGAATATCTGTGGCACAAGCTTGTCCTTTTTTTAGACTATTGTTGTTCCTGTGTTATTTTGGTGGATTAATTACTGATAAACAACTGAATTTTCAGAAGTCTGTCTGCCAAGTAAGAATGAGATTACAAAGATGCTTCTCTTCCTGATAGTCTTTCTCCTGATGAACTGTAATTGGGTATTATAAAGTGAAGGTTTCAGAGTTTTTGTTTGGGGGGTTGGTTGGTTGGTTTTTGGTGGTTTTTGTTTTTTTTTTTTGAAAAATTACAAGAATTGTAGAAAAAGATAGAAAGCTAAGCATAGTATATCCCTACTGGCCCTATAATTTAGCTTTCTACGACAGAAATGATCCCAAAAAATAAGAATTACTTTCAGATTTAGCTAAAAGTCAAGAGCTGATCCTGTTTTTCCATTCCTATATTAATGCATCTTTGATAGAGTCTGCTTGTTATCTGCACGTACTTGAAACGATGCTCTGTGCAAATACAGAGATGTCTTCATCTCTGCCCTTGTGCTGTCTGCTATTGGAAGTATCCTGCTTATTAAAGACAAAAATAAAGCCACACTAATGCAAAAAGAATGAACTTTACTGTAGTTTTTAAGCTTTTTTTTTTTTTTACTTTGATGGTTACTCTTTGTGTATAGAAAAACATTGACTGGGAAAACTTAAATATAGCTGAAGTTATGGGAGGATGTTACTGTTTCCAAGCGACAAATTACAATTTTTTTTTAAGGTGAAACAGGATAAATGTTATTCAAAGGTTATTCATGTGAGTCATAAATCTGGGTTTGCTTAAACGTGAGGCTAAATACAAGATTTTCAAATACAAATCCGATATGGTACAATAAACTACTGTACTTTGTGCTGGTGTGGCTTTACCTCAAGCGCTGTGAGCAGTTTTGGGTGTCTCAATATAAGAAGGATATAAAGCTCTTAAAGGGTGCCCAAAGGAGAGCTACGAAGATGGTGAAGGGCCTTGAGGGGAAGCTGTATGAGGAGTGGCTGAGGGCACTGGGTCTGTTCAGCCTGGAGGAGACTGAGGGGAGACCCCATTGTGGTCTTCAACATCCTCATGAGGGGAAGTGGAGGGGCAGAGACTGATCTCTGCTCCGTGGTGACCAGTGACAGGACCCAAGGGAACGGCCTGGAGTTGTGTCAGGGGTGGTTTGGGCTGGATATCAGGAAAAGGTTTTTCACCCAGAGGCTGGTTGGGCACTGGAACAGGCTCCCCAGGGAAGTGGTGACAACACCAAGGCTGACAGAGTTCAGTAAGTGTTTGGACAATGCTCTCACACACATGGTGTGACTCTTGGGTTGTTCTGCACAGGGCCAGGAGTTGGACTCCATGACCCTCAATGATCCCTTCCAGCTCAGCATGTTGTGTGATTGTCAAATTTCCAGTAAAATGATGATTTTACTTGATTTCTAGATTGTTTAATCTAGGTAATGCCTGGTAGTTTTTGTTACTCTGGTATCCTTCAGTCATTCTTACTTAACAAAATAAATTTTCCTACTTTTTTTCTCCAATGATAAATTTCTATACTGGAAAAACTTGATTTTGGTTTTTTTAAAGAGATTGTTATATTTGGAAGCCTTCTACTGTCCCTAAATAAACATACTGGAGTTCAGTTGTAACTGACAAGTGAGTGTGTTAATCCCTCATCTTGAATAAACTCTAGAGAGTCTTAGTAGCTGAAAATTACAATTATTTTTCCTTTTTAGGAAAAAGATGTGTCTTTCTCAGACAAAGAACTGAAAGGAACAAACTCTCTCCTTCCATACACCCTTACAGGTTGTACTTAGGCACATTGTAGTGATGAGTGGCTATGAGTTCCTCTCAAGGTTAACTTAGAGGATCAAAAAAATTTCCAGCTGCTTCTTGCCACTAAAAATGGGAATTTGAAACTTTTATTTTAAATTGAAAAGCTCCAATTACAAAATAAAAATGAAATTGGTCCATTAGTATGAAATAGTTAAGAAAATACCCTCCAAACAGATTCTGGCTTTAACAGAGAGGCCTGATGGTACAATCATTAAAGTAGAGAATATTTTTCTAGAACCTACTGGGAATCTTCAGTGTTTTGGAGAGTTTCACAGGCCATGGGAAGATGGCATAGATTCTCATGAACTCAGTGCTTGCGATTTAAATTAGAACAAAGGACTTCAGTTGTGCCAGTGTTATCACCATGAATCCTCTCAGACAAAAATCTCCAGTCCTCCATCAGCATATGTGTTCTTTTCTTGCAGCTTTGATATTCATTACCATGCTCTGAACAGTCCCTTGTTTTTATCTTTCAGGCCAGAAGGTGTGCTATGGTGCCTTCAAGCATTCGTGTTACAAATTAGCCTATTTCCAGGACTTGTCTAGACGCGTGGGCTTCCAGGAGGCCCGCCAGGCTTGTGAAATCGATGGTGGGGCTCTGCTGAGCTTGGAAAGTGAAGCTGAGCAGCAGCTAATAGAAAACATGCTGCAAAACCTCACCAAATCAGGCTCTGGGATTTCTGATGGTGATTTCTGGATTGGGCTGTGGAGAAGTGGTGACGGACTGGCCACGTCAAGCGCTTGCCCTGACCTCTACCAGTGGGCTGATGGAAGCATGTCACCATTCAGGTAAGTGTGTGAAACTGCTTATTGAGAAGATTTCATGGAAAGAAATGGAGCCTGAAATGCCAAGTCTTGCTTGAAGGCGTGAAGTTTGTGGCATCTCCCCCTTGACTTCTCCAGATAAAGGGTAGCTGGCAATCAGGGCTTGAATTTGAAGCTGTGACAGGATGGCATTGTGTGGCTTCAGCCTACAAATTTCTTTGCTCCCACCCACAGAGTTTGCCTCTGCATGATGTTTGGACGTCGTTCTGCCACACACAGAGTCTTTAGGGTGTGGTCTGAAAGCAGGCAGGTAAATTCTGCAAGGCTCTGGCCACCTCAAATCAGGGAGCCAGCCACCAAATCAATTATTGTGAGGTGCTTAGCATGAATTGTTCTGTTTCTATCCTTTTTGAAAAGCCTTTAATTTCCCAATGAAGTCAAAGGCCAGAGTAGCAGCAATTCACAGAACTCAGGACAAGGGGACAGATAAGAGTCTAATAGGGAAGAAAGCAGAGCAGTAGGGTGTTATTTCTGCAGAGGTGCTTTGACCAGAATTTTTTTAAGATTCAGAGATGTGGAGCTTGGGCCTTTAACTCCTTTCACAGAAGGGTTGTGGGAAATGCAGGATGTGTTTGAAGAGGATAGGACTGTTGGGGTTGATATTTCTTCATTGATGCAAACTCCTTTCTTTGGCATCTCTTTGTCATCTTGATGACCCTTATCTTCAAAAACTAGAAATTGGTACACAGATGAGCCTTCCTGTGGAAGTGAAGCCTGTGTGGTGATGTATCATCAGCCAACTGCAAACCCTGGTCTGGGAGGGCCATACCTTTATCAATGGAACGATGATAGATGCAACATGAAGCACAATTTTATCTGCAAATATGCCCCAGGTAGGTGAAACTACATTTGTATTTCACAGATGGGACATTGTCTTAGAAAAACAATTGCCTCTTGGTTTGTAAGGGTATCTTCAAGTGTCTTTTGGCCTGTGGTACTGGTTCATTTGGTGTGTGCCTCAGCTGGCATTAGCAGGGGATGTAATATGTCAACAACTATTAAAATAAATTTTTAATACATTTGAATAAACCAGTTTATATCTAACAAGAATGTTTTCAAAGTTAGCTTCACTATCATGCATTCCCAGGTTTATTTTGATTTAATTAATTCCCTAGCTGTTTTTTCTTCACAAGGTGTTTTAAGTGGACATTTTCTACTTTCCAGGTAGGATGACCAAGACATCTCTTGGTCCTCCTGTAAAAAATATTTCACTGTCATTATAGTTGCATCCCTGCCATTTTATCCCAAGTTATGTGTCGTGGTTATTTCAAAAAGTCATGGCTTCAAGAATGAAGTCCAGAACAGCAGGAAAAAATTCTGCATTCATGCATGTAGACGTAGAGATATGAAAAGCAGATGCATGCTAGTTGAGATGGTGACAGAAAAAACAGATCTTAGGCAATTTGGCTGTGCTTCCAGACATGACATAAGTTCTGTATATGTCAATAGAAGAAAAGTGATCTATAAACTAGAACATGGTGCAAAAGTAGAAAGGACGTGAAAAGTAAACTTTCCAGTTTGAGCCTGTAACATTTTCTATTCTTGGCAGTACTTACAGTAAATGAAAACGTGTTTTTCAGCAAGATCATGCAAATGTTTTCAAATAATTTTTGGTGTGTCTTTTCAAAAACTAAGCTGAAAGTCAGAATGCGTATGAAATTATGGATTAATTTAATTTATTAATTAATAAAAACTCAGGAAGTAGGCCCATGGGAATATTATGAGGTTTGACAAGACAAAGTGCTGGTGCTGCACCTGGGTTGGGGCAACGCCCAGTACCAATCCAGGCTGGGGATGAACAGATCCAGAGCAGCCCTGGGAGAAGGACTTGGGGGTGCTGGTGGGTGAGAGGCTGGACATGCCCCGGCCGTGTGCGCTGGGAGCCCAGAAACCCCCCGTGAGCTGGGCTGCATCCAAAGCCCCGTGGGCAGCAGGGCAGGGAGGGGATTCTGCCCCTCTGCCCCGCTCTGCTGAGACCCCACCTCAGTGCTGCATCCAGCTCTGGGCTCCCAGCACAGCAAGGACAGGGACCTGCTGGAGCCAGGCCAGAGGAGGCCACCAAGGTGATCAGAGGGATGGAGCAGCTCTGCTGTGAGGAAAGGCTGAGAGAATTGGGATTGTTCAGCCTGGAAAAGAGAAGGTTTTGGGGTGACCTAATTGTGGCCTTTCAGTACCTGAAGGGAGCCCACAGGAAAGATGGAGAGAGACTATTTACAAGGGTCTGGAGTGACAGGACAAGGGGGAATGGCTTCAAACTGAGTATGTTTAAATTAAAAATTGGAAGAAATTCTTCCCTGTGGGGGTGGTGAGGCATTGGCACAGGTTGCCCAGAGAATCTGTAGATGCCCCACCCCTGGAAGTGTTCAAGGCCAGGTTGGATGGGGCTCTGAGCAACCTGGTCTAGTGGAAGGTGTCCCTGCCCGTGGCAGGGGGCTGGAAAAAAAGGTATTGTTTAAGGTCCCTTCCAACCCAGGACATTCTATGATTCTATGAAATTCCACTCTTAGCAGCTATTTGACCTATATAATTCTGTAGTTTCCTACCTTCTTTCTCTATGCTGATGATCAAGCAATAATCACTCTCTTCCTAGAGATCTGTCTGTCTGTAGAGATCCAGGCTATTTTGTTCTTCTGGTTTTGGTGGATACCTAAGTTTTTAACTTTGTGGTCTCTTGATGAGGATATTAATGGCAATAAATAGTGCAAGCAAATATTAACTATTTGGAAGAGTTGATATACCAATATACTTTACTGCCACCCCCTCCACCTCCTAAATATATTCCTGCTTTTAAAATTGTTAGTGGATATCACTACTTTGTGATGATCAGTAATCATCATAGGCCCTTTAAGGAAATGCAACATACGCAATTTTATCACTTTTGGAACTGTTTGAATTACTTTGAAACAATGTAACAAAATAAAAATGTTTTATGTTGTCACAAACCAAACATTTTGATGTCAGAAATTGCAGGCTTTATTAAAAAGGTTCCGTATGTTTCATAGCTTTAAAAGGAAACAAATTTAAATTAGATAATTATTCTCTAGGAGTGAACTACTTACCATTCTTGTTGAGATGTGATAAAGAATTGTTTTTTTCTATTGCTTTTACCATCTGAGAAAATGCTGGGTATTTTGGATTGGCAGAAAATAAAGTGATAATGGTAACAATGAAAATACATTTATATTTCTTTCTCTAGGTAGAAATGGGTTATTAGTTTGTAATGAGGCATATAAGGCAAACAATGTACAGGTAGTTTGTTGTTAGTATCGACATTGTTATGCAGCTAAATACAGTACTACTGAATTGTAGCTATTTATTTTTCAAACCGTTGGAATTGTGCTCTTTAGCAAAACAGACTATTCTCCAGAAATGCATTTTTCTGTCACATGGAGCAAAGGAGTAGATGCATAAATGTATATAAATAGGTATATGACATTTCTTTCACTGCCTGAAGAAAGTACCACAATGTTTGTAAGGAAATTACATTTGTTATCTCAAACCAAGCGAGACTTACAAATGACCTTTTTTTCCCCCCAAATCACCATAATGGCTTCAATGTCAGCTCTTAGCAATACAAAATACATCCATTTCACCAGGAGTATTAAAGTGCCACATGCATATTGAATTTCAGTTTGTTATCCGAGTATGTTGTTTTTGCAACTCTCCCGTTTTTATTCAATATATGGAGTGATACCAGCCACAGGCCAAAGCAGGTTGTAGGTGACTGTGATGAAGTTTCATCTAATTGTATCAGCAGCAAGCCCAGGGCAGTGCTCATTAAGCAGCCTTGCTCAAGCAGCAGCTACATTTCTGGTAGACACTTTTACTTTTCCAAGCCCTCTTCATAGTGCCTCCCTTGACAGCATTTACTGTTGCAATGTTCAGTCTGGCTTTGGATCATATTGATCATTCAGCGATCTTAAATTTAATTATAGGTTGGTAATTGCAATCACATTTAGTTCCTGTCCAGCTCCTGTAGCTTTGATTATGCAATCAAATTAAAAACTCTTCTCCTCTTCTGCTGTCAAGAGACAGCAACTCAGTTCTTTGGGGTATCTTGGCATCTTTCTTTATATATGGCCAAATGTAGCTATTTTCTACCAGGGTAGGTGAAATAATTGCCTTTTTCTAGTAGGCTTTATCACTGTTTTGATTTCTCCCTGCAGTTTGTATTTATCAAGACACTCAGAACTGTAGTCTCATAGCACTATTAAGTTAGTAAACCTTACAATAGAGAGAACTTACATTGTTTTAGAATTGTCTGCACAAATGAAGCTTTGAATATGTTAGGAGCTTTATTCAGCACAAGAAGTTAGGGTGTTCTGTGGCTCAGCCATTAGGTCAGAGGCCACCAAGGATTGGAACTAGAATAAACTGTATCCCTCTTCTAAGGAGCAAAAAGTATGAACTAGGGGTGATTTGACACTAGTTTGCAAAGAGTCCTTGGTAAGAAGATGAAATGCTGAAGAACTAAGCAATTATTGTTTGGGGGATTGCATCTGCTTCTGTGATACTGCATGAAAAATAATGGAAACGTCTGTTTTATTGTACACATTTTTCATTCTTCAACAATCAATTTCAAATATTGATTTAACAGATAATGTCTTAGAAAAAGAATTAGGAGACAGAGCGGAGCCAGAATACGGTAAGAAATTTTGACACATTAAATTCAGTTGCATTGGTAAACACATAATTAGAAGGACAGCTTGCAAGGTCCTCCAAAATTACTCAAGTTTAACAGGCACAATTAAGAACTGGAACACAGGAAAAATGAATCCTTCAGAGAGCAACAGCTACAAATATATGGCTCTTGTTCAGAACAGTACTGCTTGTAATTCTCGTTCCAGATATATTTCCAATTTTGTAATAAAATCCTGTTTACATGTATATTTAATAAATAATAAAAATATTCATTTTCCCAATATAAATTTAAATGTAATTGCTATTAATTTATTTAACAACATAATGGCCATATTTTTTACTGTTTTTCTAAAATGTCTCATCTGCTTTTCAGATATTTTTCCAACAGTGCCAGCAGGAAATCCTTATGACACAAGCAAACCAGAAGATCAGTATCATATTATTGCTACTGAAACAGGTAATGTGTTCATGTGAATTTAGTGTTCTGCTAAAAATATTAACAGTGGAATTAAATTAATGTTTATTTCTATTTTTGTCGATAGGAAGAAACAGTCTGTTTCCCTGGGAAGTGCCCTGAAAATACATATATTTGAATAACATTTCAAGAGTCTTAGTCCTTTTAGTTATTGTGGAAACAAATTATTTCCTTGTCTCACCAAACTTAGAATAAACACTGTGTCCATAGCTCCCCCGAGTATCCTGTGTTTTAAGGAAAACCACATGCTAAGGGGAGTTCAGTGCCTTGCTGAGATTCCCAGTAGAGGTGACACTTGATATTTAGGAAGTGGGTACCTGCTACCCAGGTTCTGCAATGTCCCTGGCTGCTTCATTCAGCAATTTATCTCCTGAACAGAGTCCCAAGGCTCGTGAAGAGCTGTAGCATGGCTTTAGTTCAAGGAACTGAACATGTCTAAGGAGCAACTCTGGATTTTACAGGATTGCACCATGGAATTATGGAAAGTGGGTACTCTGTTCCCCTACTGATTGTCTGGATCTGAGCCAGCTTCCTAACTGGTGTTTCCATTATTTGTAACCCCAGAGGAATTAATATCTTGATGAACTGGGGTTTGACATCAATAATGCCATTTAATGCAAACGATGCAAAGACTTTCTCTCTAAAACTCAGACACAACCTGAATATTCCCATTTATTCTTACTAGTCAAAAATATTTTCAAAATAGGGCAATGGGTAAGAAGCTCTCCACAATTTGTACATTAAATGTGTGCTAGTATAAAACATGGGCATATAGTTACTGGGAAACAGTACCCTTCTGGAAGTTGCAGACCCCATCCTCTATTGTAGACTGATAATAGAGTCTCAGCTTGTACAATTTCCCACTCCTTTTGTCCAGGGACCTGCAGAGGTGCACCTTCAGCTCTCCTCATTAGTCAGGGAGAGGCTATATATGTCTTTTAAGGGGAAAGGGAAGATGAGAGCCAGGTTCATTCCTCCTGTGGTCCTGCATGGGCAGGGAATCCAACATACAAAGACAGCTGAGTTTACAGTTAAAATGGACTGTAAAAATAGGCTTTGAACTGAACTGTGTTAAAATACTAGAATTTTGAATTATGAAGTTGTAAAATATCAGAATTGAAGACCTTATGATATGTTTTGCACATAAGTGCTGTTTTATTCTTGATACTGCTGAGTTCTCTTTGGAGCTCTTCCTATGGACAGAATATATGTGTTTTTTTGTGTAAGTTAATGTATTTCTATTATTTTACTCCAGATTTTTACTCACATGGTGAAAAGCATTTCAACATGGGAGACATTAATGAGAACTTTTGCCTTGTAGGTATAATTCCGAATCTAATTTATGTTGTAATACCCACTATACCACTACTGCTGTTGATATTGGTGGCTTTTGGGACTTGCTGTTTCCAGATGCTTCATAAAAGGTAAAATATACTCATCCATAGTGGCTTTATAATGCAGAATTCATATTTCCATTGGCAAGCTATTCCTACTGAAAGACTGCTTACATCTGTCCCCAAATATGCAAATAAGCATCTTTTCATCTATTAAAATCCAAGTAGTTTACAGCTGTTACAGCTGAACATTCACCTTCAGGCTTTTCCACAACATGCTGAAATAATTCCAGGTCTCAAAGTATGTTGCTGTTGGGACTCCACCTGTTTCTGAGGAAAGTCTCTTTGCAGACCACTTGATAGGCAGGGCTGTTGTCAGCACTTTTACTTCATCTCTTTCATTGTGATTACCACCTATGAAGTATCTGGGCTGTGGGAAATAATAGTGGAGTCCCTCACAGATACAGGGTGAACTCAGGGACTCACTTTCTAACCTAAAGTACAGTTTGTTCCAAGGATAAATCTAAGGGCCAGCAGCTGCTTAATGCTGTCCCACTGCACATACCATACAAACAACAGATGGACCACTAAGCAGAGAAACTGAAAATGAAAAGCAAAAACATTCTTTGAGCCACACACCACTGACACATCCTTTGTACATCACGTATGTGCTGAAGAGGATGCATAAAGTAAATAGATACGTGTACATAGCTGTGGTATCAAGCAGATGTATTGTTACACAAAGAGGAAACATTTCTGCCTTTGAAATACAATGTACTTTGCTTCACGCTTTAAAATTCTTTGGACTTTTCATTTTTCTCAAAATATGATATAGATATGTCAAGATATGACAGCATATTTTTTTTTCTGAACTAGTCTTTCTGAAACTTTCAAATATCATTTTCATCCTTTAATTCAGGAAGTGTTTTCAAGTTAATGTAATCCAGAAGAGTTTAAACTGGAATATGTTTTCTAGATAAATGCTATTTTGGTAAAATATCAAGAGTAATAAACAGATTCGTAAGCTGTTGTCCCTCCTGAAGAGCAGGAATACTTAAAAGGAATATGATATCTCTGTTTTAAGAAATTAGAAAAAAAAAATTCCTCCTTATTTTTAGCCTTTATTTTTTCCTTATGGTTTTTGCTTAATATTTCTTGCCAATAGCCGCAATCCCTTATTTTAGGTGAGAAAACACCTCACATGTGAAGACTGTTTCTGTCTGTATGAGTGCGTGTACAGTGATATTTGCAGTACTCCTTGGTACCATGTCTCATGGACACAAATAGCTATAAAGAGCAGATTTTATGAGGTCTGCATAATAAACTAGATTGTGTTTCTATTTTATGCATTTTCTATGAAGAAAAGGAAAATGTGTATTTTCCAACCTGTCTTATGACAGGCAAATACAAGCCTGTGAAAGGTTATGTACAAACCTCAGCCGTGGGGCTGCACAAGGTTGGGAGCTCAAAGCAAAAAAGAGTAATAAAAGAATAATATGTATAACAGTAGCAATCACATAGTAATTGAATTCTGGAACCCTTATTACAACGGCCCTGGATTTCTTGGTAAGTATGGTACATGTTTGTACCTTTTCTGGCAGGTCTTTCTCTTCCGAGAAAAGTTTCAGCCCTTGAATACTCCTGGGAAAACAATGAGAGATTCACGGCCCACTGAAATCAATAGAAACTGTAGTGTTGACTTCAGTGGGCTTTGATCAGGCCTTTGATGCTATAGCAGTTCATCCAGAAGTAATTCATCTGAACTTCCAAGACTTCAAAATTGCATGACGCAGATATTGGAAATTCACCTTGGAAGATTGCCCTTTTTTCTGTTAGCTGATTAGTTTGATAGATGGAATGATACAAAAATCAAGGACAAAATGGTTTTGATGCAAAACAGGGTTCTCTTTTTTTATTGTTCGGTTGGTTTGGGTTTTTTGTTCCTAGAATGTCCATTTTGAGTTGTATCAAAACTTTTAATTAAAGAAAATAAACCATTTTAAAAAATCATTTAGATCAAAAAGACTGTCACCAAAAATGAAGTATTTTGTTTATCTGTTGAAACAAAACTGTTTTTTAAAAAATGTTTTCCTATCTATTTTCAATCTCCACTTATGACTGCCTTGCGAATCATTTTAGTTCATAACAAATACGCAGTTCTTGGGCAAAAAACAAATCAGAAAAAGAGACAATCACTTGAACTGATCATCTGGACACTGTAGAGCTTTAGGAAAGGGATTCTGTCCTGCTGGGGAAGGAGGGATCCCCAACTTTCCACATGACCCTGACTTCTCATTCTTTTTTAGGCTTCCACAACATGGTGACCTTTCCTCTGAAAGCCACAACCCATGGCCAACCAGGACATGCCTAGCTTGAAAGGTCATGACTAATTTTGCCTGGCATTGGGCTCTTGAAGGGTAGTAATAAGGCAAAGCAACACCTCGTCCCTGTAGCTAGCAGAAATGATCAGCTCATTCATGCTTAGATCCTCTCCCTTTCATTTCTTCCAGGGAAGCAAGGAGAAACTGCTTCAAAGACCCATCTCCATTATCATCTGAATGCCTTGCAGAAAGTTTAAATTCCAACCTGGTACATTTCTCAGTTTCTATGATTGCATTTGATGGTCAAAACACCAATATGCTCAAGCTATTTTTTGTATCTTACCTTTGTCACTAAAACCTTTTTCCTGAACCAGCTGTGAAAATCAGCGTAGGTTTGCTGAAGATAAGCTCATTTGATACAGCTCGAGTTCTGATCCAAGGTATTTAGAAATTGTTCCTGCTGTGTGGCAAGGACTCTCTATTCAGAGCCTTTCATCATTAATTTATGAAATACGCCTGCTTTTTCTGGATTAATCCGGAATGAAGTAGTGACTTTGTTTCTTTAAGAAGGAAGCGCTGGAACTACTTGATTCACTGCGATTGCTTTGTTTATAGCATTGTGGCCTGATCTAAAGTCCACTGAAGCCAAAGGGAGTCTTTCAATTACTCCAATGGGCTCAGGTGCATAATGCATTACTTTGTAGGACTTCAGAGGTAAGTCTGGAGGGAATGAAAACTACTGTAGCATTCAGAACCCTCAAAGTACATTTTAAATCAACTTGGACTCACTTGCATTCACACACCAGGAAAGGAGTAAAACTGGATGTATAGGACTGTTGGGACTCTTAGGTTTCCACTTTACAGAGTTATGTAGGGCTACTTCTCCTCCTCTGGTTTTTACTTAATTGGGAAAAAAAACCCATCAGTGTGAAATATTCTACCCAGAGACTGAAGCATTTTCATTGAAATGCAGCTGCAATGGCTCCTGAAGTGACTCCTGTTTCGGTAAACTGCCGTGCACTGTCATCTGCCAATCCAAGAGAGGGAAGATGGTGTGTTGTGGCAGTTGTAGCCATGTGGAAAGACTGCCGTAAACTTTCAGGGTGCCTCAGGGCTCACTGGAAATATCATTAGAGTGAGCACTAAAGCAGTATTGCAGAGCAAGTACTTTCAGAACCAGTTTTATCTTTTTTTAATTGAAAAAACGCCAAACACAAAACCTACTATTGACAGACTATAGACTGAAGACTAGCCCTAGGTAAGCTTTCTACCAGTCATTCATTGCTAGGGGTCTGATTCATGTGCCATCACTTCATTAGAGGTCAGGTCAAGCCCTCAAGGGCAGAGGCTTGCTGGCGCACGGATGCGCAGTGACCCTGTTGGTGTATGCAGGGTGGGCAGGGGTGTGGTACCCCTGGGGTGGGTGGGCTGCACCTTGGGCAGGGATTTAGGGGGGGTGTGTGTGCTCTGCCCCCCCAGACAAGGGAAGTGCTCAGCTCCCACCAGCCCTGGTCAAACTGAGTCCTCACCCTTCTCTGAAAAGACCACTCTGTATGCAGAGGTGTGGTTGGATGGGAACTGGAAAAAAATAAAATAAAACCCATACAGGCCAATTCAGTACAGTTCCTGGGAGTAGCACTGTTAAGCAGAATGGTCTGGTATCTTTGGTAACAGTGCCACTGTGGATGGGGAACCCACGCTGTGAAAACACCAAATGTGGCCTTGAGATCTGGGGATGAAAGGCTCAGGTCTGATCGCAAAGCTGAAACAGGACTGCAAAGGCACACATGCACTGAAAACAGTTTATATTTTTATTTTTCAGTAAAGGAAGAACAAAAACCAGTCCAAACCAGTCCACACTATGGATTTCAAAGACGCCTAGGAAGGACAGTAGCATGGAGGTATAATGATTTACTGACTGAAAACAAAGCAAAAATAACATTTTGCAGTGAGGCTGTATTATAATGTCGTCAAAGAACATTAGCTTGGAATGGCTTGAAAATGCAAAGGATCTACAAGAATGAACTGTAAGCTCCCCCTTGAGGCAAATGTTCAGATCATTTTTATATAATGTTTGTTTATTAATTCAGTAACAAAATATGCCATGCTAAATAAAGGGTATGTGTTTATTTTGCTAAGAGATGTTAGCTAGTTGTGAGCAATGAAATGAACAGAGCATTTGAAGTTTTTATGGGGAAATAGCCACAATGTATGTCGGTTTTAAGACTGTTTGTAGTTAAACAAACCTCCTCTGTTTCTTTTAGTCTCTCATGCATTGTATTGTAGTCAATGTACAGTAAATGGAACTGACAATTTTACAGTGTAACAATTATTTATCTTTGCATAAAAGTTTGATACAAAATATTTGTTTAGTATTTATTTGCACAATTAATACAGTTTTTAAACCTCGGGAACAAATATTATTTTATTAAATATTAACATGGCTGCTGACAGAAACAGCCACCATGTTGTGACATCAACCTGATGTGGCAAAATTCAAGGATTCTTCAAAGTCCTTTGCTGTCATAGAATGAATTTATTTCGCCGGGGAATGACTATAACTCTTTGTCATATTGGCCCAAGGTCAACATAAATAACTTGGAAAGTGATACCTCATTAATGATGTGTCCTTTAAAGGCAGCTATTAGTTGTTACTTAAGTAAAATATTTTGTTGATGGAAAAAAAATCACAGTGGGCAAGAGTTAAAGATTAAAATTACTGTTTCAGTAAGTCTATGTGAAAAGACATTAAAGGTCATTTAAATATAGCTAATAGGAATAATGTAGTATTGGAACAAAGAGAAGACAAAGGTTTTTTCTTGGAAGTGGCACTAACAGATTGATTCCAACATTACTCAGACTATTATCTAGAAAAACATTAATTATATTAATTGATGGATAGATTTAGAGGTAACTGTGATGCACTTAAAATTGTCTTTTAGAGTTATGATTAACATCATTAATGTCCATTCTGAGATTCTGTGCCTTAAGAATGGTTGTGCCAGTCATTAGGAGCAGCCTGGGGTGCTGGCAGTAGCACTCTGGTTGATTTGTTGGTGACAATCTGGTGTCAGAGCAAAAAGTGAAGGGATTTTACTGCCATTGCAGCAAGAGTTCAAGAGCCTGAGTTCAACCTTGCTGGCTTTAACACGGATTCAGAGCTACCACTGGGTGGATGTTGGGAAGAGACTGACTGAAGCAGAACTGATGGGTTGCCTGCACTGTGCTGGCTGATGTTCACCACATCACTTCAGAGACAAACGGGCCTCAACTTCTCTGAGTACGGAAAAAATATTTGAAAGTTCAATACCGTTAATACTAATTGCACAATTAGTTGCTGAAACACTTTTGGAAGCATCTTAAAGCTGCTGTGAAGCAGTGTTTTTTTCTTCCTTTTCAAAGAAATGTCCTCCTGTAGTTCAGGTTAAATATTGTTTGTTATTCCTACTTAAAATATTCTATAGTTCTTCCAATCAGTAGCAACTTCTTTGTTCGTTCAATCCCCTGCTTCAGTTTCTTTTGCAGTGAGAAAATACTGTGATCCTACATGATCACCAAGACAAGAATTGTTTTGGTACTGACATAAATATTGCTTAATTCAGCTGAGGGGAAGAGATACCTCTTTCTTGGGAGGAGTTGTAGTAAAAAGAACTTGGTTTGTTTTTATGGTCTTGAAGGATTTACTCCCTTTAACTTAAGGATTAACTATTACTTCATACTTCCAAAGGACGTGTAAAGTCACTATCAATATCATGGTTAGTGGCAGCAGAAGTGATTTTGAAGCAGCAATTAGGAGAATGCAAATACCTTCAGGAGTGTTTTTTACAGAGTGAAAGTTGATAGTTGGGCAGGCATCAGCACAGACCTGTCTCAAACTCTGTGTGAAGGCAGGAGGGGAAGTGGCACCCAGTGCTTCTGTTGTAGTGCACTCAGATTTTATGTAGAAATAAGAAATATTGGTTATTGGGACAAAATATTTCCATACTTGTCACCATATCCATCCTCTCTTTCAAAGCATCTCGGAACCGACTCAATTGCAAATAATCTGTTTTGCTCAAGTGTTTTAACATAATATTGACTGGTTTTTCCATAGGTTATTTGGCAGGCAACTGAAGCCATGGATGTTGACCAAAGGCTAAAATGTGATTGACTAAGGTTATGTTAGTTTTACCTAGGTAATAATTAGTTGAAATAAAAATGGCTTTTTAAATTAAAATAGTTTATATGATATATCTTTTAATGCCAGGGTTTATAATAGAACTTTTTCAGTCTGATGAGGTGGTTTATCAATGTGTATCTCAATATACATTTATGCTTTGCATTTTGGGAAGCAAGAAAATGCACACAAATAAAAATATCTTACTGTATTCCTGGGAAGCACACTTTCTAGTGACTGGATCTGCTTTCAGTTGGCTTTTGTATTTCATTAACAGACTGAAACACAATGTACAATAGTGACGTATGGTAAATAATGCAAAAATCAGGTCATTTTTTACTTAAGCATTTTAATGGAATTGATTCATCCAAATCAATTTATACTGATAGCAAAATGCTCTGCTTTTCAGAGTAATAGGAGAAACAATGGTCCACTATGAAAGATAGAATCTGCAACTTTAATATTTTAATGTCAAAAAACTGTGTGTTTCATATGAGAGACTGTTTCTAAAACACCTTCTTACCTTCTCTCTGTCATAATTACGTTTATCTGTGTTCTTTGTGATCTTGATGTCTTGATAAAGCTACAGATTTTGGTCTGGACCTAGTTGTCTAATGCTTACAAAGACCCGAAAACAGTTTGGGACTTGTTTTTATTTTTTTTTTATCAGTGACTGCCAACCTGTGTTTGCAAGCATTTCATGCCTACGTTTAGGGTTGCAAGAACCAAGTCCAGGAGCTTCGTACAACAATCATACACCTGTATGTATATGTGTAGAAACACTGACACAGTAAGTGACAAGACATTTTGTATTTTTTGTGCTGTGGAATGATAAATACATTGCATTCCTACACTAGTCTGAAAACAGAAATGAAGTGCATCATATTACACTAAGACACCATAGAATTCAAGGCATTTGAACAAGTAGGTAATTATATTTTAATAGAAACCTATTTATAAAAGAGCTCAAGAAGATAAACCCCTTATTTTGGTTTTCATATTCTTTCCCCTTTAGAATGCTGTAATGGGATACCCTGCTTGTTTTTGTACAAAGCACAAAATCTGTATTAAAAATCCCCAGTACAGAAAAAGCGTGTAATACAGGAACGCTATTATTCACGAGGAAGAGCTGGTACTCATTATTGTCAAATGTTTTTAAAAATACAACGTTTTATGAGAGGAAGTTGCGGTATCGTGAGTCTGTGGTTGGTTGTGGGCAAGCACATCTCTATAATTGCTTGAATAATTGCCAAACACTTGCCTAGAAAGAAAACTAAAAAGCTCTATTCAATCCTTTTTTAACTCTATTAATTCCAAACACATTACACAAGAGAGAACTTTTGGCTGACATTCAGTTCATTCATTAGAAAGCAGCATGATCCATGGTCAGCCTTTCTGCACAATCCATAAACCTCATTCCAGAGCTTTTTGTAACAGGCAAGGCAGAGGAACTCCCGTGAGCCCAGTTTAAAGAGAGAACATACATCTTCAGTTTGATATGCAGAGAGATTGCTGGGAAAAGTTGACTATGCATTAATATGAAATTGCACATTGAAAAACACAATGTAAAAACATAAATTAGAGAATATTTCACCTGATATTAATAATTTTGATTCTTTTCCACTAAAGCATTTACAGTTTGCAAACTTATTTTTACTGCCCATGCTTTGTAAAGCCCTCCACTGTGCCGTTAATGCACTGATGTGCAAAGAATCTGTTTTCCTGAGATCTTATATAAAACAAAAAGTAAAATGACAAAACTATTTCTTAACAAAACCACAGCATCTTTTTTGAAATATTGTGGTCAGTTGGAAATGGGTGTTATTAACAAACAGAAGGTACCAATGTTTTCCTCACCAAGATTTACATACTTATTCAGTTTCTCTGTGGGACTGAAATGTCAGCCTAGCTTACATCATTATACAATGTCTTACTTTCAACATCTGAATTCCATTTCTATAATTGAAAAATATCAAGCTAATAGATGATTTTTTTGATCCAGTCCACAAACATGGTGACTCGAACATACACTCCTGGTTGCTGGGGAAGTGCACACCCTTCGCCAAATGATACTACACCAACCAAAAACCACTTGTCCCCATCTTCGAATGTCAGAGGGCCACCTGAATCCCCCTGCAATAAGAAATTCAAAAGTTAAAAGTGAACTGTGTCAACTCTAAAGCAGAGCTTGTTTATGTTGTTTGTTTATTTTGTTCCTTAATCATAGATGCTGTACTCCTGTATGTCCTGGGCACCAAGAAGTGAAATCAATATAAATATTTCCACGTGGAAAAAAAAAACTTGAAATGATCCATTTCTTTTTTTCTTTATTTTTTAAATGATGTAATCTTAGGCTCTTGTCAGTCTTGCAATACAGGACTGGGCTTCAAGCGATTTTTTTTTTTTTTTTTTTTTTTAAATTCCTTTTTTTTTCAGCCCTTCATATTTCACAAAGCCTGGGTAAATGTGGAGGATTTTTTTCAGTTGAATATATTCAGCCAAAGCACTGTTCTATTTTTAGTCACGTCAGAGTTTCTGCAGTTTCAAATTTGGAGAACAAAATAACAAGATTGGCAGAAGAGAGAGAAAGTATCCTTTCCTCTCACCTCCTTTTCAATAGTTTAGCAACTGTAGCATTGCAATAGAGACTGAATTTGATTTAGCTTGAGTGGGGATGAGTCAGCCGTGGGTATCTTGTTTTGATGAGAAAGAAAACAACAACTATTTTGCATTGTCTATCGAGTTAGTTGAACCAGTATTAATTGTGTCTTCTCCAGGCCCTGTGAATGGATCTTTTCCAGAGAATTCTGCAAGGACTCAGCCATTAAAATACTTCTGCCCATAACTCTAGGGCATCCCAGAACGTTAAAGGCTGTGACAGCAGCCTAAAGGGGGATGTGCTATCAGGACTCACTGGTTCATCTTTGCTCATGGCTGACTGGTCATTGATCACAGTGCTGGTCACTTGTACTCTGTATCAGCCTGTGGTGCTACACTGTTTGTTTGGGTTTTTGTCAGTATAAGGTTCAGAGGGAAAAAGGGAAAGAGGAAAGCCGTGAGGGGAAAGGACATTAGGCTTGAACACAGTCTTTGCTCTAGACTAAACTTGGCAAAGTCAAGGCACATGGTGAAGGCTTAGGTTGGGAGGGCAAGGCAATAGGAATTATGTGAGACTGCCCCTCACCAGGCTTGAGGAAAGCCAGCCAGTCTCCATGCCACAGACTCCATATTGCTGGAAGAAATAATGTGGCAGCCAACTCTGAGTACATCCTTAAAGAGACGCAGTGAGTTATAAGGAGAGCTGGAATGGATAAAAACTAAACCCACAGGAATGTATATCAGTGCAAAAAGGCAGCCTCTCTGAAATACTGTGGTGTCTGCTTGGGAAAGATCTCCAGAGTCTACAGATTCTGGGGAAAAGCAGCTTTGCTCTTTCCCTTAATGAAGCATTTCTGAGACTTCAGTCTATTTGGTATTTATTTCTCTGTTCTCTGCATTCCCTAAGCATGTGCCTCTCTCCTTCATGGAATTACTCAGCAGGAATTATTCAAAGCCTACTGCAGAAAATTTCCCGTGCTCATATTTATCTCCCTCTATGGTTTTTTCTGCCAAGATGACCAAAAAAAAAAAAAAAAAAAAAAAAAAAAAAATTAAACTTGTATCCTGATAAATTCTTAAATGGGCAAAATATTGTGTGTAGAAATTATATTCATGGACGGGGATTGTTCTGGTTTTCATAAGTGGAGGATCAGGGAGCATTTTATTCAGTAACTAGATATGGTTTATGCCAGCAGTGGAAATGAGTTGCTTCTACTTACCTGGCAGGAATCTATTCCTCCCATGTCATATCCTGCACAGAGCATATTCTCAGTAATATTATATTTGGGCAACAATTGTTGGCATTTTTCATTGGAAATGAGAGGGACCTCTGCTTCTTGCAATATATTTGCAGGGGGACCTGATGAAAATACAAAGTACATTTACCTGCGGCATTAAATCCATAGATCCCGCTGGGAACAGTGATGGTTTTGTTCCTGTTCCAGCATGCTTGGCACGCTCCTGAGCTGCAGGAACCCCTGCCTTACTGCTGTACTATTCAGGCTTATGCCCCTGTAACACAGTCACTGAGTAAACAGGGCTCGTTAACTGAATCCCATCTTTCATTTGTGTAATGGGACTGAATTTCATTATAATTAAATCAAGATTACTAAAATCAATAAATATGAACTCTCTGTGGGGAGATCTAAGGGATGATTAAAGGCTTAGGAACGTGGGTTGTCCAGTGTTTCCTCACAATTCATTGTGTAACTTTGGTTATTTAAAGTTTTTATAGAAATTTCTTTTATTAATTCCTACCCAAAATTTTAAATGCAATTTAATGTAGAAGTCAATCTATTCAACTGTGGAAGTGAAATGGCATGTTTATTATTTCAGAGAGACTCCAAATCTGGAGCATATGATATACAAACAGAACATACATTTCACACTGCAGTCAGTTTTCTTGACTTCTACGGAAAATCATTTGCACATTGTCAGAAAGACTCATCTTCCTCCTTCCCCACCCAATATCTGGAACCAAGATGTACGTATTTCATGTTGAGAAAATTAGTCATCATAACTTCTAAGTGGATGTAATAAGCTTTCTTCATAGCCTAATGAACTTAGATATTAATGCTTTTTTCTAATAAATATGTTATAACTATCATTTTGCTTCAGAGAAGGAATGGTGGAATGGGATAGTTCCTAAATTTTCCTATGGAACTCTCGAAACTATTTGACCATAGCAACTCCTGTGGAATAGGAACAAGCTTTCCCTCACAGCTCCATGCCTGTCAGAGTTTTCCAAGCAAATGACCCACCTTCGTTCCTAATATTTCCCCAGCCAGCAATGGAGCAGTTAATTCCTGGCAAAAACTGTTGATTTTTTTCTGGTAGGCAGATAGGTTGTATGTAATCTGTGAACGAGAAACAAGCAATCAATTTCAACCTCTTCCCTCTATTCAGGTTTTTATAAAGTCACGATAAAAAACGTTCATTAATTCAAACCCACTTTTTGGCCAAGATATCCAGGAAGCACTGAGCGGACTGCCCACCACCCTCGTATGCTTAGCACAGTTTTGTGTAATAGAATTGATACCTAAAGAGGCCAACCTAGAAACAGACACTAGACAAGAGTAAGGGAATAAAGGTGGATATTTATTTGAAAGGCCTTCAGAGGTACACCCTGGGCAGGCCAAAGGCTACACCCAAGATGGACCCTGGGTCATGAGTTCTTCACACTTTTATAGCTTTGGTCCATTTGCATATCAACTCAATTTCACCAATTAAACTTTAGCTAATGATGGAATTTCCCCTCAGCTTGCCCCCTCTTCTCAAGATGCTGGTTTACACATTTTGGGCCTAGGACGGGCTGGGTGTCCTTGAAGAGAAAGCCTGGAGAGGATTTTGTTATGTCTATCTTAGCATGAGAGAGCAGCAGCTCACAGGCTACAGGACACTTCAGAGTTACACACTGGGAATACAGGATTTGAAAAATATAAAAGCTAAAACGTAAGGCATCAGAATAAATGGGTTTTTGGGAAAATAAAAACTCACCTGTATATTGCACTTTGTGTTGAAGGTGTATCAGGGCAATATCACTGTCTTTTGTTTCCTTCATGTAATGAGGATTCATAATTATTCTGTCGATGTTTCGCACCACTGTTGACGGCTGTGCCTGATCTGATTGAACATACAAGCCAAGAACTGCTTGCCAGCGGGATGGCTTTAATTGTCTCCTACACATTGCAAGGAGTATTCACAATTAGGGGTGATTAATGGGAGTTTTGAAAAACATGTATTAGATAAAATGCTGATATTTAGCCTCGTGATAATCCATAGCATTTGCATGTTTTGTCAAATAAATAGAACAGAGTAGATGTGTGTAGAGTTCCATGAGAGTATCACTATCTTAACCATCCACGCAGCAGATATAAGTTGCTGATTTTTTTATGGTGAGCTTATAATGCATTATTTATAATGAATTAATCAGACGGTGGGGCAGAGAAGGAAAATACATTAACTAAATTACCATGGCTTTTTAAGCACTATGAAGAATACTGCTGACTGCCCAGCAGGCAATTAATATTGGTCCCAGTTAGAAAATGGTAATGGAATGCCTAAAGAATAATAGGTCTGAGATGTTGTTGGAAATGCTGCAACTCATAGAAAACTGGTCTCAGTTTTTTGATCTAAATCAAAAAAGATATGCTAAGACAAAATATGGCATAATCTGCATTTTTTTTTTTCCTGTTCTACACATGCTGGTTTGAGGCTGTGTTTGTCAGAGAAGTTAAATATTTGCTTTTTTTTTAATCAATAACTCTATGGTTTAAAAAGTACATTTTCAGCCTGATTGTTGGATGGAATTGGTTTTTGCTCCTCTTTTGGTTTGACATCAAGATGTTCTTTTGTTCTAAACTAGGAGTGTTTAAGTTAAATGTTTGGAAGGTATGAAGCTGCAAGCTTCAATTTAGGAAAATTTTAGCAAAGGCAAGATTATAAAATTAGATTTAGGTGAAAATAGAAAGGTGATTAAAGTGAAAAGGAAGTATCGAGACAATTGTGGATTTATTGTGTGGAAACTGAGAGGGCTTGATCCTTTTCATTTCAGTGACTTTGTGTGGAATGTAGCTCCTGTCATGCCATGAGGCAGCATTAAGATTTTGGCAGTCTCCACTGCCTTACTATTTAGCTATTTGTAATGAAAGCTCTACTGTAATTTTGAATTTTTTTTTTTTTTTTTTTGCCATTGCAGTTTCTATATGTCTTTTAGAACACTTGTTTTTATTGTAGATATTATGAAAGTAAACCTTAGTAAATATTTAAATATGCATCACTTCTCTGAATGGTACAAATAACACCATCAAGAGGATATCCAATATTGCCTAATCAATGCACATAAATCAAGATTCATTCCAGTGATGCACAGTAAATCTTGATCAATCCATGATAATATACAGCAGGAATGTTGGGTTTACTTTATGGGATATGATGTCACCCTTTATACCACTGGTAGGGATTCACCTAATTTATGGAGGCTCACAATAATTATGGATTAAGTACCAATGCTCAGTATCAATACCATGCATTTAAAGTGCAATTGCTTATTGTTCAGGAAAGGCTGCTTAGTTTCCATGATTCTCTGCATTAAAGTAAGGACTGAGGATTTACCAGGAAGTAAAGGAGCCCACAAGTGATTCAAAACGTGGTAATTAAACCACGAGTTAATTGTTAATTTTTCATATCAGTGTCACAATTTGTTCATAATCTGATGCCTCCTTACTGAACTTGCACATAAAAGAACATTACCCATATACACAGTGTGCTGCTGTCACCAGCCACTCATTGCTGACAAGGGAAGCTCCACAAACAGGTTGGAAATTAAAATGGAGTGAAACAATCCAAGGCCAAGCCTCTCTTCTGGCATCACTTCCACCTACAATTCTTGTTTGATTATTCTGAGTTACCAGGTGTTTTCCACAAGCTAAGATAAAGCAAAATAAAATTAAATAAAATAATAAATAAAGTGGATGCAGCATATTTTATTAGGCTAGTCAATTTTCTTGGAAAAAATAGGCTTTGTAGAATCTGAACTGCTATTCAAAAATACTGTGGAAAAAAGTTTGGGTTTTTATAGCTGAAATCAAGATCCAACTGTCTAATTTGGATTTAGATGATTTTTTTCTCGGACATTCTGGAATTTTTATACATTTATTTTATATATGTTTTTGCTACAGGTCCATCTCTAGTGTACACTTAACACTGAAATCAAGACTAAATTTTCCTGTGTTTATATCATCATGAGTATAGCATTTATAGTCCATTCCCTAACCTTTCCATTCAAGCTATAAACATTAGGCTTTATGGTCTGAACAATTTGATATCTCTGTGAAATATTCCCGGATTCTGTGTACTTACATTGAACGTTACATTGCAGATGAACCACCAGGTTGTCCAAACACTGTTCTCTAGAATGAAAGTGCAATTAAATCACAAGTATCTGCACACCAAATGGACTGTCAAATAGATATACACACACACAGAAATTTATATAATCATATATATAAAAGTACATCCCTTTAGCAATATCAACCTGTTAAGTATAATAACTAATGCTATATGTTTAAATTATATTTTAATTAGAAATATACAACATTATATGCTATACAACATTAAAGGTACATATTCCTCTTCAATGGGCACTTAATTGGTTTATATTATGCAAATAAAAGTAGACTCTTGTGTTTTAGGGAAATGAATCATCTGTCCGTGACAGATTTGCAATAAAGTTATAGCTGTCTATGGTATTTTTTCCTACCTTTTGAGATGTTTTCAATACCTTACCACTAGAGATCAGTGTGGCCAAAGAATTTAAGAGGTTAGTTTTATATCCCTGTATCATTTTACTAAGAAAATAATGCTACTGTAAAATACACAGTTGGATATGCTAGGTTAGAAATTATTTAGCAGAGATATAAAGCCAGAGTCTGAAGAGCACGAGATCACAGATGAAGGCTGCTCAAGCATTTCTGATACCCAGAGGTTTTAATATTATGTTCATAGCCTGTAGTGAGTCTGAAACACTTGGGACAGTGTATGTGCTAGCAATTCAAATATTACACACACAGAAATACAAATGAAAGGAAAATAGGAAACCAAACTCTTCCAACAGTTTGTTTCCAGTGTGCATTTCCACATTCTATTTTTAAATAGAAAAGGTGAAGGATACTTTAAACATGGTAGGGAATGATGCACCTCACTGTGTTTGCTCTAAAATTTGATATCTGCTGTGAGTGAAATGTGACCCAGTAATTTCCCAATGGCATAGTGGTAAAAGAAATAAAGTGGGAACTGTAACTACCCACCACCTCCCCAATTAAACCTTCACTATAGGGAGGTGCAAATGAGATATTCCTCCAGCCCTCAATAGTCCCACATTGCCATTTTCCACTTCAAGGTAGGTACCTAATTATAAAGGTGTAATTTAAAACGTGGAAACCAATTTCTGTGACTTGTATTCAGATCTGCATTGACTTCATAAGGGCATCCCTTTGTAACCAGACAAACATCAAGGACCACCAGAAATGCATAAACCCCCAGGAACCAATGCCATCTTCTGCATAAACTTCGTAGCAACTAAATGCCCTTTTCCACGATGCCTTCAAGGGGTTTCAAAGGGTGGTCAGTGGTGCTGTATATTAGATCTTTTATCTAATCCTACGCTTTCTCATAGGTAGATGCATAAACTACCCAAAGTAACCACAAAAATGTCAGATTTGTCCCTGTAATTTTATATTTTCAGTGTAAAGGGAGTTGCCAGTCCCACCACAAGTACCTACTGGTTGCTTTAGTAGAAATTACTTCATTGGCCTCTACTTTTTCTTCTTTGTGAAGCTAGCTCCCAGTAGGAAAAGCACTTCCTCACCTGCACTTCAGACCAACAATTCTCAGCTGCCTCTTGGTCAGCACAGGAGAGGCCAAAAGGCACCAGAGGCTTGTGCTCAACACCCTCCTCTGTGCCTCTCTGAGTGTCAGCTGTCAAGCAGCACGCCAGGCAGAAATCTGGAGTACTGAGGATATCTGTGAGCATGATCTTCACTTAGAACTGGCAAAAACAATTGTCCCTGTGGAATCTGCTCACATATATCTAAAAGGCAGGATTTGGGGCTGTTACAAAGCCATCCTGCCAAAAATCACATTACCTAAGGGCACCAGAGAACACTTTTGCTGTCTCTGTCACTGCAGCTTTCAAATCCTATTATATGTGCCCTCCTTTGTTTCAATGGTGGATGCGCTTGAATAAAAACCAAAGACAATGTGAGAAATACATTTTATAATTAGATTACCAGTTAATGAATTCAGTTGCTTAAATTATGAAATCTGTGTGATCTTTCTATCTTTTGCTATATGTACAAAATCCATACATGAATCTGTAATAATGCCACCCTGCAAAATGATTCCTATCAGTTGTCCAGATGAAACATGGGAGAAGACATCTATTTCTGCAACAGAAATACAACTAAGATAAATGAATTTATTCCATTTCCTCCTGCCTTAATCACTTTTAGTGTTAAATAGGTATTAACAGAAGACATCCTTAAATCATTACTGCTCTTCAAGATGTCTTGTGGCAATGCTGGCTTAGACATTCACTCAACAAAAAAAGAAAAATAGCCTCCAATGATGTTCCATTAGTTTAAGATACTTTCACCACCAGTGAGAATGGTAAATGTTTGGGGTTAACAGAGTATAATTAGAACATAAAATGTAACGTTTGATTTTTTTCTCCTGTAGACAAAATAATAGACCATAGAAAATTAAGTAGTCTCTCCTGTTTATTACTATGTGGTATGTTTATAAAGGGAAACTGAAAGAACATGGGCTCTTGGTGTCCTCAACGTGGTTTCAGCATTTTAGCAATTACACAGTAATTTTCTGGCTCAGTGTTTCTGGTAGAAATCCAGAAAAATCTGTGCAGCAAACCCTCTTATAAGCAGAAAATAGTAATTGAAGTCATTAAAATTCTTTAAATTGATGATGGCAAGCCTTTCTCCTTGGGAGTTGTACTGTAAACCCCACAATTTCCTGAGGATGCAATCCTGGTCTAATATCATGTTTTCATTTAATCTACAAGAAACCACCAGTTCGTAGCACCTTCAGAATCACTTCAGCTGTTGTTTGGACTGAGAAAGGTTAGAATAAAATCAAATGTATTCTGACGACCATGTCATCTAATAATTCACTTGTAAACATGGAGACAAATCCAGAAGCCATTTTTTGAGTGGGGCTAGTTTGTTTAAATATAGATACATGTTAGTGGATGGCTTATTTTAGCATTCCTCACTGTATCCAAAGTCTGTATCAATAAAGTCAGAGGATTATAGAGTGTGACTCATGGTGTTTTAAGAGATGCCTTGATGGATCACATTTTGGAGTGCTTATTTTTCTCTGCTGATTACAGAGAGAACTTACTGTGACAACTATAACTATGGGTGAATGTCACTCCATCTTAATTCTTCTGTATTATGTATAGGTAGTCTTACTTCTACTATATTATGTAATCATAATTTAGAGACTTCTAGATAAGAAATATTTTGCTAAAGAGCATAACATTTCCACAGTAAATGGATAAGGACTTCAATTAATTTGAGCTATGTATTAGTGCATAAATTATCACCACCATACTTAAAGCCATCATTTGTATGAGGAAGAAACCTCATTGTACCCACCTTTCTGTGAAAATTAGGCTGTGGTTACCTCCTTTGGTGATGGTGACAAATGGGCCGTCTCCAGTAAACAATACAGCTGATGACATATTTGCATCCCTGTGACAAAAAGACAGGCATATTTTTAGATATTTACCCTGCTCCACCAGTGGTGCAACAGTTGGCAAATGATTATGCTGGTAGAATAAACACCAGATTTTTTTTCTTCCCTGAAATAATGACCCTTTAGCAGGAGATTTTTGAGGCTTGAAATTCATTTGAATTAAAATGTGACTCAGTTACTTCCAGTCTTACATCTTGTTCTAAGATCTCTAATGCTACACTGATATTGAAAGAGACGTTAATTCTTTTGACAACAGTAAATATTAATTTTGGCTTTTCTGTGCCGCCATGAAGAGTTTGCAATATCAGTTTGTAAATGTATGGAGCTAAAACAGTATGCCAAACAGGGCAGTACTAGCTGAACCTTGGGGTATCACAGTTTGCCTTTTTTAAGGGGTGCAGTTACATTTATACCATACTGTCTAGAAAGGAAATGAAATTATATTTTTTATCATGAAGAATGTAATGCAGTAAAAAAAAAAGTTACGTTTCACCTCATATGTCTGTTGAAATCGAAGTAGAGTCAATAGTGTCATGTTTGCTATTGAGCAGGAGTGGGGTGTATTCATGGAATCACAATCACAGGACAGTTTGGGTTGGATGGGACCTTTAAAGGTCATCTAGTTAATTTAAANAGAATTCTGTGTACTCTTGGTGAGATAAATTGTTTTGGCATTTAGAACCCATATCCAGATTTACTGTATAGCCCATTCTGCATCATATACTTTATGATAGTTTGTAGGACCAGTTTGGAACACATATCCATGAAACATATTTGCTTTCCCTTGAGAAAACATGGGGAAAGAAGATTGCTGTGGTTAGACTGCATAATTTTTTGGGGGTGACAGCCTCCCATCTGGCCCTTTAGCCTTACACATCTCAGGAGCAAGAAGAGAACCCTTTGTGCAGGTTTAATACACTGGGAGCACCTGTACCATCCCTTCTCTAAAAATGCAGTAAATCTCACTCTCCTGGGAAGGATGAAGTCTGGAATCTGCCTGCAAATCTGCTGTGTATGGAGTAACGAGGTGTTCAACAACCCTGCTCTGCCAGCAGGAGAGTTGTGTGATCCACCTGCTAGCGACGTGACTACTGCTGCGTTTCTCAGCCTGGAAGTGCCTTTTAGACAGTCTGAGAGAGCAGTAAAGTGCCAAGCTGGGTAGGCAGAGTCAAATTCTATGAATGAAGAACTTTGCTGAGAACAGCAAAGTATTCCCAGGAACTCATTTCCTTCTGAAGAAAGTTGCAAGTTCATGAAGAAAATAGAATTAAGGGTTTTAGAGTAAAGCCTAAAATCTCAGTCTTGTTGGACTTTTGGGTGTGACAAAATTGCCAGGTCTACCCCCATTCCTGGGTACAATTCAGCAAAGACCCAGCTTGCTCTGGTCCCAGGGAAACAGGATTGTCTTGCATCTGCCCAATGGAATGGTGAAAAGCTCAGTGTGTGACTTCCTTGGTTCCAGGAAATAAGATGCTGATAACACTCAGATTTTAGCAGTGCTGTCAGATGCATACAGCTACAAGTGCAAGCTGAGAAAACAATTATTTTCAGGTTTCTCCAGAGCATCAATTTGTTCATTTTGCACCCCAGACTCATTAAGAAGATTTGTAAATTATTTGCCTAAATAATTGTATGTTGTAGATGCACAGATAAGCGTGTCCCCAGACCAGCTTCCTGTTTGGTATAAATCACAAATGCAACGGTCACATATTTGAAAAATGGAGGCAAAAGGATTCACACATGTGATTTATTAGAACCTGTGAGAAATGTTGCACTTTCTAGCCCAGCTACATAAACAATCAGGTTATGATACAGGACTCCTATCAGCTCAGTCCTTTTCGTAAATTAAACAGCAAGTGAGACTAGCAAAGGTATAAGCAATTAACAGTAAAAGTAAATTGTCCTAGATGGACCTTAGCCTGTCTCTCTAATAAAGCATGGTTCTAGGCTGTAATTCAGTGTAGGAGCATGAGCTACAGCCTACTCAAGACTGGTTATTGCAAACATCCATTTAGTAACAAATATGGTGACACTTATTAACAAATATGCTGCAACAAGAGGATTCAAGGAAAGCAGAATAGTGTGATGCTCACAGGAGTTACATATATATATATATGTATATGTATACACCTATTCCTATACCAATACATACGTACCTGTATGTACACACACATATGAGAATTTTATCCTATCCTGTAGGATCAGTAACTGCAGTAGCACCCAGGTTACAAAACTGGAATACAAGTTAGGTTTAAAAATACTTTTTCTTGATGATGGGAATATGTAATGAACCGAGAAATGGAATTAATAAAATTAGGAAGCTTAATAAGAACATTTTTAGCAAGTGCATTGGAGTAGTTTATGGACACAACCTGAAAGGTATTGCCACAGAATTTTATGGGGACAAAAGCATGAAGTAATTTTTAAAAGGTATAGTACCATGGAAGACAAAGTTTGTTGAAGCCTATCAAACATGTCCATTAAATCAATAGACCACAAGATTCCTCCTGTCCAGAAGGGAAAGGAGGCAGGGCAGGGGCAAAAAGAATCAGAGGAAAAAGGCCACTGGCCACTCTAAAGAACAAGGTATTTGACCAGAAGCACATTTAAACATACTTTGTATGTTCTTACATGCATACATACATAAATTACAGTCAGGATTTGTGCATGTAGCTATCTGATACTTGTGTAAACTCAGTACCTACCCAAAGGAAAAAAAAGTAAAAAAAAACTCCAACAAACTAGCACACATTCATCCAATTAGAAGCATTTTTGAATTAATACTTTGATATTTTTCTAAGTAATTCTAACTCTGTAATTGCTACAATTAATTTATCAGAAGGGGATTTGTGGGCATCTTTCTTTGCTCAGAGACCAAAATAATGAATTGCAAGCTTAGAATTTAATTTGATTATTAGTTGGGTGAGTGACATTCCGTAAAAACCTCAGCACTGCAGGAGAGCTATTTATTATTCAGTGGATGGCAGTGGAGTAGCACAAGATGTAAGTAAGGCCAGAATGTAGGCCATAAATTTTACCATAGATTGAAAAATGTAACACCCCGCACTCAACAATCCCCATGTTTCCCCCAAAAATTCTTCTGAACAGTGACTAAAGCCACATCTATTTTTCAGTCATATACTTCCCTCCTCCCTCCCTGCTATAAGTCTTCCTCAAGAGAAATTCCATTTCCTCTCCCAACAGCTCAGACCTAATCACAGGTATGAAATGTATTGGGAGCCCAGTATCAGAATATCCAAGGGATTATCTTCACTTGAATGAACAGCAGCAGTACGAAAGCTGAGCAGCCAAGGCTGCTGTCTGCTCCAGATTTACTCTTGAGCCATCCTTGTGGAAGTGAAGATGTAAATGATGACATAAAGTGATAAAAGGCTGATGCACCCACATCACTCTCCCAATGTTCTCCAATATGTATCCTCATGCCCAAGCTGCCATGTTCAGAGTCATCAATCCTGCACTGAATGCCATCAAAACAGGGTTTGCCACACTTTCAAATTTGTTGGCACACCGAGCACTCCACTTGACAGAGACAGATATATTTTGGAGAGTACACCAGTAAAATGAGGGGGAAAATGCCAATATACACTCAACAAATCTGCAAACAAGTTACAGAGCACAATGAATATTTATCACTCACCCCAACCCCAACAGCTGGCAAACACTGTCTGAAATCTCTCCACTCCAATCATCTGCACATGCCAGATGCCACATCTTCCCAATCCTGGCCTGTACCAGCCCTTCGGTGCTCAGAGAGCCATTCAGTAATCTCACTGGAGAACAAAATGGGCAGAAGCATTTTAGATAGATGGCAAACCACATTCCTCTCCCACACCAAGCAAACAGAAATGTAGTATAAAGAAATTTATTACTGCAAATGAAGAAACACAAAAAAAGTTAAGATGAATTACAGAGGTAATAAATCCAGCATCTCCAGGATGTTGTGCTCCCACAGGAAGGAAATGCTATTGTTATCTCCTATATTTCTGCCACACGAGAGTTTCATACCTTGCATTTTGCAAATGTCTCAGAAATAGACAATAAACAGTATATTTTCCATCAACTCTGAACAATGCATTTTTTTCTTAGCCAGCATTATATAATTTCCAAATAGTGTGTGAAGCTCTAGGTCCGTGATGCTCAGTAACACTGACTGGAAATAAGGTTAAAATGAGTGTTGACAGAAAAAAAATACACTTCCAGTTCCAGTTGCTACAAGTTTTCACTGTTTTCATTGAAGCTTTAGTTAAAACACTCACACTAATAACAAAAGCTCGCTGAAAACTAGTCCTTCTATAAAAGCTTTTCCCAAAAGAAAATATTCAGAACAAAAATTCAGAAACTGATTTAGTTATTGATAAAAAATCTTATGCTATTGACATAGTGACTAAGGAAGTTGGACCACAAGGCCAATAGAATCTCATATATACACATGTATATAAAATAAGAATTTTATNCATATATGTCTTAGCAACTACAGCTGCATTTCAGGCAGATGACAGGTATTGCCATTGTGAAGTAGAGAAAAACATGCAATGCATTGACATTTGCTAGTTACCAAAATATTTTGCTTTTGAAAAATCTTACTTGTGCAGAAAACCTTTTTCCACCAAAATGCTTTCACAAAGGGTATCCACAATAGGAAATAAAAAATTTAGGTTTTTAGAAATGCCTCTGTGGCACCTGGAGTGCATGAATGAAAGAAGTGATATACAGTGATTAATTAATGGTAAATCTCAGATTAAATTAAATTAAATTTTTGAGCTTCTTAAACATCTCAGAATTGTATGCACTGCAAGATTTCTCCAAATTACTTTTGACGCCTCTCTTCTTGAGAGAACTTGAACTATAACTCCTTTTCCTTTCTCCTCATCAAATCCATGGTCTCCAAACACATTATTGATAAGCAATAATAAAGTCATTGAGCATCCAACAACTGCTTAATTCAGAGATCATATATTTTAGAATTCTGCCATTTCTTTGCAGTACCTGGAAGTTTCAGAAGTTGGGGGATTTGAAAAGACAGTTTGTCTAGTTCAAATTGGCACTTCTGATAAGAAATTGGTTTCAGGAAAATGAGCAAGGCTTTTGGACACTGGAAAGACTCAATGTGAGAGTTTCTAATTGAATTTTCATTTTGTTTTAAGACATAGATTGATTTAGCCAAAGTTTGGATTAAATGGGTTTTTGGAAACAAATCTCCCAGGCCTTTCATGTGAGGTAATTTGTTATTAAGTAATAGACAATCAGTGGCAAAATAAATCTTGGGGAAAATGTACATCGTGTTAATGTAGATGATGGTTACCTTGTTCAGATCTTCTTTAGCAATGACTGGAAAAAAAATTCAAGTTCTCTTTGCTTAAGAAGAAACTGAAGGGAATTTTATTCTATACATTTTAAAGGAAGAATATGTTTGCAGTAAAATAGCCAATGGCACTAATTTGAGGAGTGAATCTGTATCTTCATCTATCTCTCTATCTATCTATCTGTCTAGCTATCTATCTGCATGTATTTACATATACCATGTATATTTCTACATATGTGCATGTAAAAAACATTGAAATCAGTGACGACTCTCATCACACACCTAAAAACATATCTGATTCCTAGCGGACATCTTTAAACCAAAGGAATTGTGCTAAGCTTAAAGACCACTTTTAAACCTTCAATTAGTTCTCCAAAGCAGATTGTCAGAAAGAGCAGTTTAACTGCTGTGCTGGGCCAAACATGATTTAAGCATTAGTTTTACATTTAAATTATTAGTTTAGAGAATCTTATTTCCCTGCTATGTGAAATGAATAAATATACTGTACACATGCATTTTGGAAAGAACCTCTTTACCAGAGAACTAAGGAATAGCAGTGAGCAGTGGATGCTGCTTTTGAAGCAGTGCCATCCGTTCACCTTGCGGAGTCCAGGTGGGCTGGAGGGTGCCATGTGCTATAGTTTGGCTTCACACCCACAAAACTATTGGGGAATTTCCATCAAGAACACGTTTATTCTCTACCCTGCACCGCAGAATTTATTCTGCTGTGAAACTCAAATTAATTATAGCAACAATTGGTAGAACTTGGAAACACAAAATGGATACAGAAGAAAAGCATATGTTGAGTTTCCATTTAATTTTGAGGCCGTTATGAGCAACTACAGTTTTCAGCACAGAGGAGCTTGTTACCTTTTCCAGAGTTCTTCACCAGATTCACTGCCTCAGAAAAGTGACTGTTCTCCCGGCCCTGACAAACTCAATGAGATACTGCTAAGTTGGCATGGCCTGTGTGCATCTGCAGTGTTCTACCTTAGCTGAGGTTCTGTGGCTGTTTTCCTAGCCAATTCCTGCCAAATATGCATGGCTTAGGTTGGATACTAGGAAAACTTTCTTCCCCAAAAAGGTTGTGAAGCACTGGGACAGGCTGCCCTGCAAAGCAGTGGAGTCACCAGCTCTGGAGGGGTTTAAAAGACATGTAGCACTGAGGGACATGGTTTGGTGGTGAACTTGGCAGTGCTGGCTTAATGGTTGGACTTGATGATCTTAAGGGTCTTTCCCAACCTAAACGATTCTATAATTTCTTTGTATGAAGGAAAACTTACTGCACTTTGCTTCATCAGAGCCATCTTCACACTGGGGTACGTTGTCACACAGGTTATACAATGGGATGCATTTCCCACTGCCACACTGATGCTCATCAACTGTGCAAGCCCCTAAAGGGAAACAAGAGAGGAAAATTAATCCATAATTATGAGGAAGGTTGATGTTCACAGGAGACCTTACAGTTCACCTGAAGAAAATTGTGTAGATAGTATCCAGAACCTTTGATTTCTTTCCATTTCCATCCATCTCTCTTTCAAAATAAAGATAATTTTCAGATAAATAGAAGCTAATTAAGAATAAGGTCTATGGTACTCTGCCTTGTAGCTTCTGCTCTAGTTACCGTTGCTTGGTTAGTAGTGTTCTTCTATTGAAAGTGATAAACACGGGAGTGAAAAGTCAAATCCTGTCAAAAGTGACTAATGATTTCAATTTTCAAATGTTCAGCACTTTCACAAATTTTAAAGACCTTAAAGTGTGTCAAGTCAAGCATACGAGCAAAGAGGCAATGGGAGCCGAGAGTCTCCTTCTGAAACCTGTTTGTAAGGAAAGGTGGAAGAGACAAAAGTAAAAGGAATGAATGAGGAAAGCATTCATGAAAATAGGATTAAGCTACTTCAGAATCAGTTATACAATAAAAGAAAACGAGGGAGAGAGTAAATGTAAAGCTGTAATTCTTTCTAGGGCCAAAGTGTATTTTTAATGGCTTCATTTGTTTACAGGAAACATATAAACTTAAATTCTATCAAAAAATGTTTTCTTTTACCTTCCTGGACTTTCTGACAGAAATATTTCATTATACAGAAGTCTTATTTAAAGCAAGATAATTGCTTTACTTCTGAATTTTTAATATTTTTATAAAATGATTCATTCATCGATCAGCATGGGCTGTACCAAAGAAGAAGAAGAAGAAGCAGCAGAAGAATATGGTTTATAAAAGTCTTGAACCGGGTTTTCACACATTCAATGTCCATAAGTAATGACAAATATCCCATAGAATTTAGTTCTTCCTTAAACAGTGTTTTTATTATATTGCATACTGCTAACAATTATTTCTGTTCAAGTAATTCCTGCTTTTCAAAAAACCAATATTTCATAGAAAAAAATACGAAGAAAAATCTGCTTTTCTTCTAAAGTTAATTTATTTACTGACAATCCTTTTATCCTTAGGCCGGTATGCTAATGATATTAGTCTCTGTCCTTTGGCTGCAAAGATCATGAATAAGCGTAATTCTTTTGCAAATGGAACTTTTTTAATATATTTAACCAGAACTGGCAGTGGCCACTCTGAGAATTCTGCCTTGCTAAGCTTAATTTCCATTTTACAAAATATGGGCAAGGCTGACCCAGCAAAGATGCTGAACCAGCTAAAAAAAAAAAAAAGGCAGAGTTGTGGGACTGAACAAATGTGATAGAGAAGGCAGAACAAGAAGCAGCAAAATTGTCATATGTACTTATAAACCTCTCAGTCTTGCACAATGGGACTAAACAGAGTTAATTTTACAAACGTAGACCAATGGTGAAGGTTTTTTAAAATATTAAGAAAAGTAATATTATTATTACTACTGTGAATCCATAAAAAATCTGCCGCTGGTTAAACAAGCGGGGAGAAACTTGCCTTTTCTGATAGCTAAAATAAGAAAACGAGCCCAGATCCTTGTTGAATTTCTGTTCATGTAAGTGAATGGTACTTCACACATCTCTCAAAAATCTCTCTGCTTTTTCTTTGTCTGTTTTTCTCCTGTCAGACTCCCACAGAAGTCATACAAAGCCTCTAAAAATTCAGTCAAGATTTGGCCTAGAGTTAGTATAATTATTTGTCCTGCTAAGCACATTACTGTTCCATGTAATTTGCATTAGGCTTCATTTTGCGTATTTTTGGAGAGTTGATTGCTGAATTATGAGTGACAAGTCTAATTGGAGTCCCCAGGAAAATCAAGAGCCTTTCAGAAGGGATCTGGCTGGAACCAGAAACACTGCTGTCCAAATATTTAAGAGACCAGTTCTTCTCGGATTATTCACACACTAAAGACCAAATTTTTAAAGATGCAAGAAGGACCATATTGCAAATATTGATCAGAGTTACGACATACAATTTTGTCTTCTAGTGGATGTTATCAATAATGAATATTTTACAAATGCATTTAAACACACATTATTGACACTCCGGAATGATTTACAAAGTGATGTTTTTTTCCTGGGGGTTTTATGGGGAATAGTTAGTATTTGCCCTCTTAACATCTGAAAAGATTTTGGTCAAAATACTGAGTCAATTTTCCACATAATATCCCAGAGTTGCACATGATATAGACATTGTTCCAATTACACTAAGAAACAAACCCATCACTTTTCATGCCAGGAAATACAAAGTACAGATGAGTAACCAGCCTTTTTCTCTTTAACATTTGCATATTTCTACTGAGCAAGTGCTGAGAGTCACTTTGCACTCTCCACATTTTCTGAAATATATTTGGCCAGTGGTATAACCTCTTAAATACAAAGGTTCAGATGCTTACTTAGATGGTAGCCAGAAGTAAAATTTGCAAGGAATCCCTTCCCTGTTGTAGACTTGTCCGTCCGGAGGATCACCGTCATGTGGTTTGTTGTGGAGAAGACATCTGGCAGAGGGCCTTTCTCTGTGTAGACAGCTATTCACCAGGAAAACATGAGTACATTCAACCTATTGTGTTCATATGTATTTCAAAATGTTTTGGGTTCAAATGCAAATACTGCCACCACAGGGATGTAGTTGCTTCCCCAAACCCATCTGCTCTCAGAGTGCAATGGTCAGAGCCCAGCACCAGATTTGACTAATCAGCATGGAACAATCTCAGCTAAGAGATTATCCTTCTGTTTGTCCACACACATAAACAGTCTGATTTACTGAGAAGTTAATTTCACACGGATTGCATGGAGACCTGAGTGTGTGCAAATGTTTTGGAAACATGATGTCACATAGATTATGCTTTCTCAATTTTCCCTCCGAATTTCTGAGGCCCAAAAAATGCAATTGAAATGAGAGGAATTTAATTTCCTTTCTATTATATCCATCAATTTGCTCCAGCTGTCTGATTACATTCATTTTAGTACCCCCTGCTGCTACTTGCCCAAAAGTAAGGAATCTGGTCCTCTTCCATCTCTGACTTCAACCACATCATTAATACTTTCCAGCTCAAAAACCTGAAAATGAAGTTGGATGTTTTTTCCATTTTCAGCATTCAAGTACCACACACCTGGAAAATAGTAACACACACACGCACGCACAAATCACCTTTTCAGTAGTTACATTTACTGTGCCATTTTCATGTTGAATGGCTTTGGGGGAAAAAAAATCTCTCCAAATTATTAATAATCACCCAAGAGATTATGAAGTTTAAATCTTGTATTTAAAATCTGTCAGGATCCAAAATACAATAGATTCTCATTCTTAAAACACTTTCGAAACTAATTTTAGGCTTCTATGACATATACACATGTGGTTTTAATCATTCATGTCAGCTGTGAGTTTCCCTAAAGTAGTAAACCTCATTTTTTTCTGACTGTGACAATGTGACAAATAGTCTTGTCACTTAAGGCTCGTTTGATCTTAAGATAATTTTTATAATCAGTCACAGAGCCTGTCTTTCAAGTTAAAATAGCTCTTTACTTCTGTTTAGCTTATACTTTCTCATATTTAATCTAAGTGTGGATGCTATGGAAATCTTGTAAAGAAAGTAAAAAAACAAGCAACCAATTTAAAATAAGTTCATGGAGTGAAAAGTGTTTTCTCACTTGTAGAAGTCTCATTTGGGAACTTGTGAAATGAATACTGGAAATGTGAGCCATATCTCAAGCAGAACAGAAACACAAAATGACAACTCTTATGATTACCATTCCAACACAATTCCCCAGGACTGAAGGAATAAATAATTAAAATTTCATTAAGAAGCAATGACAAAGCTCTCTTCCTTGCTTTATCCATCAACAGCACGTAGTGGACTACCTTGAAGCATTCACTTTTGCCGGCTTTAGCTTAATCTATATCAAGTAACATCAGTAGAATAACAATGTCTTCTCACGAGTATGTTAAGAAACATTCAATAAAGAGAGGATTCCTTACAAAATGCATGCACATATTCTTTGCCTCTAGAAAACTTGAGCTATTTAACAGCAGGAGTGATGATATTAACCTGGAAAATTGTCCTAGGTTACAATATAAAATGTAACCAGAAGTATGTGTTCTATCATCATTTTCACAAGCTGTTAAAGCNGCACATATTCTTTGCCTCTAGAAAACTTGAGCTATTTAACAGCAGGAGTGATGATATTAACCTGGAAAATTGTCCTAGGTTACAATATAAAATGTAACCAGAAGTATGTGTTCTATCATCATTTTCACAAGCTGTTAAAGCAGGTGGGGCAGTGTTTGTTATCTCCTACCATGACTCATCCCTGATAACTCCCTCCGGGAGCTATCGCTGTTTGATGGGTTATCAAGGACCCACCGCATGACTCATAGAATTACATCAGCCAATTGTGAGATGCTCTGCCCAGGGGGGAGGGATTCCCACCTGGAAATAATCTGGGGTTTGGAACAGCACAAGCAGCCCTTACCTACGGGATTTCCAGAGGACAAGAGCTACCACTGGACCTTCAGGTGAAGACCAGACCCTTCTACAGGATCACCGCTTCAACAGAACCACTTCATCTGGACTGCTACCACCACCCTGACTAACAGGGCATCAGGTTGTATCCTGACTCCGTCAGGGTACTTGTACTATTGCGTTTATTTTAATTTTCCTATTAAATTGTAATTCTGACTTGGAATCTCCCACTAGTTTGTTTTCAAACTAGTATACAAATACACCAGGTTATGGTGAAATGGAAACTTTCATCACCTTATGTGTCTCTGCACTGCCATAAAGACATTTGACATAATAGGCAGGATGGAATTAGCCTGTCTGGACCCATTCCATTGGATTATGCCTGTCTTCATTCCTTTTTAATCAACTGGCACGTTTCCTTAGCTTCTGCTCAGTACCATATAGAATGTAGTTAAAAGACCTCACTGTATATAGCATAGATCTTTTTTTTTTGTTTGACAGCCTCTGAGTTGGAAAACAGATATTGTATCTCTATTTTTGTATGGTTAAATTTCTCCTGAAGATTTGGAAAAGAATTACTTACAAGAAGCTAAGTTAGGGTAATTGTCAGGAAAGTTTGCAGAGCTGAATGTGCTGTTTGGCTCCCAGAGTTCAAATGGCCCTCCACAGTCAGCTGAAAAAGAAAACATTTCAAGAACATAATTAACCTACCGTCTTAATTTTTCAATTTGTGGTAACAATGATAATTTTTAAAAGTAATTTTCATGATTATTGGTCTGCAAGCTGTTCACATGACAGAAATATGAAGACAAGAGTGTGATACAGTCATCTGTCTCATTTACTAGTACAGAAGTAAAAAAGCTAGAAAATGTTGAGAGTAAGAGAGGCTCCCAAATTTAACCAATATATGCACTTTGCTTGTATGCTTTTCTTATTATCTGATCAATATTAGAATTACAGAATCATTAAGGTTGGAAAAGGCCTCTGAGAACATTGAGTCCAACTTTTGACTGATCAACAAGAGGTTGTCAACCTTGTCAACTAGACCATGCACTGAGTGGCACGTCCAGCTCTTTCCTGAACTCCTCCAGGGACAGTGACTCCACCACCTCCCTGGGCAGCCCCTTCCAATGCCTGTCCACCCTTTTGGTTGAGAAATTATTCTTGCAGCATCAGCAGAGATACTCAAATCTAAAGCTCTTTTTGTCACCTAGCAAGTAAACTTACAGCAAAATCCTCCAAACCCCTCAAACCGTTACTTTGTTTTCATCAGGACCTCAAAAACTTTTACAGCTAAATCTTGTCAGTGGTTAAAGCAGCCATTTGCTTTTTCCTTAAAACAACTGTTCTAGTAGGAAATGCCTTTGTCATAAAGATGTATTTGTACTTATAGGTAAAAATTAATAACATTTCTGTAAAAACAAATATTGTAGATATGTATACACACATATACATGCACTCACACATGGACACAGCTAACTGTACTTTATATATTCAATATTCTACTTCAATACATAATTTTGATGGTGGTTTACGTCCCAAATATGTCAGCTTCATGTTCAAAAACTTTAGCTGATATTGAAAAATATTATTTATTTTCATTTTAGCCATCAGAATGGCTGAATGAACCATCAGAATGAACTTTGGTGTTTCCCCACTTTTGTTGCTCACAATTACTTTATTGAAAAATGAGCAGTGCTCCTCCACTTGCTTCAGGAAATAGTAGTTAAGGCAAAACAGCTTTACCTTCTTTATTTTGTTTTGGTTTTGTTTTATTCTTTGAATTAAAATTGATATTTTTCTTAACTATCAGATTTTGGCTAAAAATTAAATCTCTCCTCCCCACCCCTTATGGCTCAAATTTTGCATTCCATGATGTCTGACAGTATCTCGCACTCTGAGCCCCTTGGTTGAGGACTGCATAATCTACAAGTCCTACCAAGTCTGACCATTGAATTCCACTGGGAAAGCTCAAATAAATAAATTAATATAAGAAAAACTTGAACTTCCTCACAACAACCATCTTCTAGAATTTTCAGTTTCACCAAATCACTCCTGGCAAGAGAAGCTGAACTCTCAGAAAGAAAAAGGAACTGTTAACAATCCCACCCCGACTAATAAGTATATTATGTTACAGCCATATGGCTTATAAGGAGGATTATTTTCTCTATAAATACTATGAACAACAGATAAAGATTACGTTGGCTTTTTTTTATGGAACATTACAACATGTGAAAACTGATCTACTATTGACTACAGGTAAGGCACATTAGTGGTGTTCTTTGTCTTGTGTGGAAAAATGAGAGAAGAAATTGAATTTACTCATGTCTTGAAAAAATGTTGTAAAAATTTCCAGTGATCTTGAAACACAAATTAATATGGAGTTATTCATTCAGCTGTTATTAATTAGAGAACCAAATAGTAATCGCTACCAACAATCTTGGTTGAGCTCAACAGATGATTTTCTCAACACTTTAGAAATTATATATGACCTATGCATAAATAAATTTCTCTGTGCTTTGGCCAAAACTTCAGTTTATACTGACATACACATCTTAAGGGTGGAATCTACACTGTCATTTCCACACTGTTGTTTGTGTTAAAAGACAGGTTATAAATTAACACAAAGATGAAAGCAATCTTTGTTTTAGATGAAAGTGTAAGCTGACAGTCTTGTGCCAAAGACAAAAGCAAATCCGGCTTCCCCATGCCACCATCAAAAGTATTATTTTTTACATTTCAAGGAGCTTTTGTGGCACTGTGAACGATGCCAGTGACTTGTACTGAAGCTCTAATTCTAGTAACAGAAATTGACTCAGCCCAAATTCTTTTATGTCTTGTTTATGGACATGACATTTTTAGTGGAACCATTAGTGTTAGTAAGCTTGTACACATTCATCAAAGTAATTTCATACTTCTTTGAAGATGATTGAAAACATTCACTTTTTTTATCAGGTTACAGATAGCATGTAGTAGCATATCCCAACACAGTTATGAAAACAAGTTATTTTTTTCCCCAGCAACAGCTTAGACTGTCCTTTTGTATCATGGATCTCTTTAATCTCATTCATAAGGAGTTATAAGCCATATTGCCATGTCCTTTTTTTGATATTATAATTTTATCAGCGTATTTTGGGTAGAGATCTATAAGATCTATAGTTTGATATTCCTTTGGTGTTTTTCAGAAGCGCTCAGCTAACCTTTACCACAGGGCTATTCTACCACTAATCATTAGACTGGTGCTAACTTGTGAGGTGTGTTTACCCACAGCACCTGAAGGATAGCTGGAGGGGGCAGACATCAGCATCTCTTCAGAAAATTACTTTAATAAAAACTGCAATTAAATTCCAAAACTCATTTTGGGAAACTATGACTGAAATTACTATTGTTATTAAACTTTAATTTTGCTGACAGACACACCTTGTCGAACTTTATCTCCCTGTGTCTCATGATGGAGCTCTAAAACTGCATTTTACTCTTATATTTAGGAGGTTTTGTTTTCTTACCTGTCCTGATGCAGTAGATTTGGAGGTGACAGATTTGAGAGAATGATAATATCATAATACTATGTTTCAACATGAATACAATGCAACAGTCTTACTATTATTTTAATTTTAGACCATTTTTATTTACTACATGCTGTCAAAAGAGCAACCAGCTGTGCTTTGAAAGGCACAGTAAATCTAATAAGAGGCAGTCCTGGAACATGCTCAGTGTTTGTTTTAATGATTTGAAGCTATATGTGAATAGGTCTTTTGTAGAAATTTTTTCTTCCCAAAATTTCATCCTCTTTCAGAATAAATTACAAAGCAAGCCCCATCAGATATTTTAATGATTTTTCCACAAGCTTTATTTATATTTGTATTGGTTTTTGTTCTGTATGTACTCGGACTTGTTTAACATCATATACAATCTTTCTTCTCTCTTTTATATAAGTTATCCAGATTTATAAGGATGGTTACAGATATTTTCTCTATTTTTCTATGTGAGATTTTCCTGGCTAGCTCTGTGAAACTGGAATGTTTTGAGGAAGTTTAAACCTATGTGCTTTCCTCTAAAATACTCTGCAGCTGGAAGGGTCTGGATCAAGCTGGAGATCAAGCTCTCCATGTCTGGAGAGGCACGGAACTGGATCTTAGTATGTTATCCTGCAAATAACTTTATAATGCTGAAGAGAGGTTTTCATAAAATTGAGGTTGAAAATTCTGATCCATTCATACACAAATACAGTAACAGGAAATCAAGAGTGATTTAGTGTTTACTTACTAGGAACTAAAGGCGTGGTAGCAACAGTTGGCTTCACAGTTGGCTCTACATAATTATTTTCATCACACTTTCCCTTTGTCAGGCCAATGTCATCCACGGCAATATCACTGGGACCACGCCTTTTAAAGGCATCGAAAATAACCTGAATTCAGGGGAAAAAGAATAGAATTTTATAATTTAATGAACCATTTTTAGCTTCCTACACTGTACCATTCTGTCTTTTCTTGAATGCTCTTATTTCCACTGTAATCTGAGTGTAAACTGCTACAGTCAGGGGAAGGTATCAGGGATGAGACAGAATTCCTCACAAAAGAAAACAGCACTATGCAAACTGAGTGGATCATTCTAAGTAATGTACTACCTTCTTCATTTAAATGATGAACATGATTTAAAAATATTCAATATCTTTGCTTTTTATATATAAATCCACGTAATTTTCAAAACAATTCTGCATTGCTCATCAGCCCAAACTTCTCCTGAATTAAAGGCATGAAAAACTGAAATTAATCTCATTTGTTCTGTACTGTTCTTTAATATCCACATGTTTAAAGCAATCCTGCAAACAAGGAATTAGTGCTGGTGAAATACAGTTAGATATAGCAAACTTCTTGAGATCGTATGTGGTTACATATTTCCTGGAAATCTGATGCAGCCAGGTCACAGATGCATTATTTCCTTAGACATTAAGTGCATCTTTCTGGCACTGCTTGCCAGAAATCAATCAAAACTACTGTAGCAGGACAAGCCATTCCAAATACCTATAAAAAGAAATTGTTTTCAAAAGAGAGGTGCTGAAAAAATTGTTTGGAATGAATCTCCTCGTGTTGTTTACAGATAAGTCAGGTCAGTTGTTAACCATGTGGTGTCAAAACCATTTCCATCTGCAACACACTTTCAATGGATTAATCTGTAAGTAATTAATGAAAACACTGATTCACAATCTGAAGCAATTTAAATTTAAATCTACTCATGGCTAAGTGCTTCACATCACCCTCACTACTGAGATTTTATATTCCACAGCAGGCTTTGAAAACTCTTGTTTTGTGGAAAGCTCTCGTGGTAACATTCATTGTTCCTTGACAATGATTTCTGTTTTCTGAAATATTAATACTTTAAATCCCAGAGTAAGGAAAAGGGGGTGTGAGAATTCAAATGGGGATTCCAGTCTTCTGCATGCTAATATTTATTTGATGGCATGCATTGTTAAAAGATACTAAGTATTACCTTTGGAGCCGTGGAACTTTGGGTTCATTTCATGGAAAACTCTGATATCAGTTAAGCTAAAATAAAGGAAAAAAAGAAAAAAAAGCAGTGTAACAAACCTTAAAATCAGATGTTTCATTTAAAGTTACTTGTCCATAATTCCAGTTGTTTCCATAGTTTCCTTCTTTCTCAAAAATGACCTTTTCCTGACCATGCTCGTCACTTATGCTAACTTTTAAACGGTAAACGTTATCACCATACATGAAATACCTAGAGGGGGAAAAGCATTTTGGTATTATTAAAATGAAATCAAATTCTATGGAAAAAAGTCACTTTTTTTTTTTATATAATGTTTTATGAAATCAGGATTAATTTGAAGTAAGCATGAAAATAAAATTAATTGTATGTTTAGATTACACCTGGAATTGTAGAGGCCTAATTAAGCTTCATGACAAAAACCATTTCAGGGATTCTTAATACCATTTTTGTATAGAAATGAATATTGGATAAAGGGTGAAAAAGAAAATACATCAAAGCTAACTGTAAGAGTCAAAGTTATAAAGGAGTTAAACTTCAGGCGTGGAGCTGAGACTGATCGTGGAAATCCAAACAGAACCAGGCTGGTGCTGCTGGCACGCTGAGTGGGACTAATATTTTATATTAAAGAAAGCTCTTTGGGTATATTCTTAAACAAAAGGTAGGTTTAGGAATTATGTAACAATACCAAAAGCTCAGACAATATGTATCTGAAGGGACCAAAGGCAAACTCAGAATCCGGACTCGCTCTTCTATGAATCCAAATCCGATGGGTGTTGAAATATAGAATCCTGCAAGATAATGAGCACACTTTAGCCAGGACAGAAGAACTTTCTTTTTTATTTTTTAGTTATTGAATTAGGGTTTTTACATTTAAAATAACATCAAGCACAGATAGTGTTGCATGATTTGGAAGATTCCTGACACAGTAAATGTGAATGATTATCCCAAATATATTCATCAGTCAATGACACATTAAATTGAGCTTTTAAGCTTCTTGGATACTCCTCAGAACTAGTTAAGCAATGGGAAACTAGTCCTTTTCAAGTCAGTGGGAAACCTGCCTTATACGTAGTGAAGGCAGCAATTCTGGGTTTATAAAAATGTCTTCCTGTTTGATATTGATTGTGATTTTGCAGAAGAATTTCCTGACAATTTCATAATTTGTATCCACATGACAACAGGAAATATGGATTGCGTGTTGAGAGGGTGACAGAATGACTATGTGAATATTTTATAGCAAGGTGAAGCATTATAAAAAAACAAAAACCCCCTTTATTTGTGAAATTGAGTTTGTAGCTTTTTCTGAGATAATTTGTTGCAGCTGGGAATTTCGACCTCTTGTTGCTGTATGAGGCCAGGCCACAGAAGCATTGGGATTTGTCATAAGAAATGCAAATTTAGGCAGCTTTAAAATAAAATTCTTGCTTTATTCAAATCATGGGTGCAATCCCATATTGTCTTCTATCTATCTAATACATATATATGCATATATATTAATAGAAT
>VWZT01004993.1:112493-123608 GCA_013397055.1 Pachycephala philippinensis
TATAATTATAATTATGTAATTTAAATTATATACAGTGTATTCTGTTATTTACACTTCCAGATTATCTAGTTTTTTCATGTGGGAGGCTAAAATACTTGAAAATTAATCTGAAATCTGAACCAGGCCTTTAATTTCCTCTGTTGACTTAGAGAGTATGCACTAAAATATACGTGGTGTCTAACTTAAAGCAAAAAGTTCTTCATATAGTCAAAGGGAGAGTTCTCAGTCTTTATTTCATCAATTCTCTGAACATTCAGAATCAATTTTCTAGCGTGTATCAAGTTTTTTACTTTTCAAGAGGAGAAAAACAAAAATAGAGTTTCACTGAATGTAATAGCCTGATATTAACAATGCAATTCACATTTTTACTCAAAAAACAGGTCACAGAAATTTAAATGTGCAACACAATAGTAACATTACATATAGGCACGTCACATATGTCATTTTAGACTTGGCACAGGGAAATAGAGAGCACACAAAATAGATTAACATTTTCGAGAGAGAAATCATTGTCAAGTGTTTTATTAAACAGATTTTACATTCTTTAATCTGATTTGCATTCTGGGAGCCAAGTGGGAAGATAAAACAGTGTTCTGAAGATTGTTTAGAAAATGTACATTTACTCAGAGAGGGGTGAATAATTTCTATCTGATAAAGTGCAGAATACTATTTTTCTTTTCCCAGGAGTAACTTCTTTCAGAATAATTTGCAATTTTTCCAGTTATTTGTCACTGAATGAGCTTTATGTAAGTCTTGCATAGAATACATATAAGCATTAGAAAATCCAATTTACGTTTCATTTGGTTTTAGCTGGACTGACAAATAAGCTGAGAAAGTGATTGTTTGGTTTTATTGTTGAAGAAGAAAAAAATGTATGGAGTCTTATTCTGGGATAAGGATTCATGATAAACTCAAAATCCAATTCCTATCAGTATTGTCTCCTTAAATAAATTCCACTTTTGTTATGACCACTCTTCCAATTAAGTTATTTAACTGTAAGAGTTACTGGAGTGTTTGTGGTTTTGGCACATTTGGTGCGTTTGCTGTGCAGTAACTGGGGATACAGATGCCCCCTGTAAACTGCAAGTCAGCTTTTTTTAAATCAAAATTATTTTGTGACAACCATGAGGATGTCAGCAGTAGAGAGGGATGAAATAGAAGTGATTTGCCTAATATGCAATTATATTTTTTTCCTTCAAGTTCAATATGCAGGTTTTTGACCTATAACATTTTTGCATAACAGAAATTCCTTTCTCACATAAGGCGTTTTAGTGTAATAATAGCATTGAAAATTTTCAGTACCTGACACTTTTATCATTTTACTTATTCCTTTATTTTTTGTTTTAGTTTTCGTATATTTCCACAAGATGGCAATCAGTAACATAAAACATTTTGTCTGGTAGCCCTGACTCATTTTTATGGCAGAATAAAATGACATCCTAGTAGTACCACTATGAAGAACCCCTTATGCAGTGATATAAGCAAAATCAAGCTTTTCCTTTAATCTTCTAGTCACTTTTTTTTGATCTTACCTGACAAGTTGCCAAATGTATGATCAAATTCAGGACCACTCATCAAGGGAAAGGTAGGACCCTGAACTCTCTCCCAGTCTGAATCATCATCTAAATCTTGTATCCAGAAACAAAAGCCATCTTCAAATGTGCAATTGATTTTCTCATAATCTGTGAATAAGAACTTCTAGTAAATAAAAGATGACAGAAATGGTGTTTTTTTCAGAATTACACAAGAATGAGTGATGAACAATGTAAATTTCTAAGTATGTTTGTAAACCAGCCCAGAGTGACTCAATTTCATCTTTATGCAATGCAACAGAATTACTCAAATAAATGTATTGTTTGTACTTGTTAACAAAATATTATTTTTGAAGGGTGGACCTTCATACTCTTGCACTCATTCACCAATCTTCACTTCTGATCCTTCTTTTCCTCTTTTCTTTGCCAAGGCCTGGATTGCTCCAGCAGAAAGGCTCACCACTAGAGCTGGGTGCTGTGCTCCATGCCCCTGAGATGCCCCTTCCTTTCTTCCCAATTAGTCCTTCTTTGCTCACATGTCTTTTCTGCATCATGCTCATCACCTTTGTTCTCATGATATTTCAGTGTCTGTCCATGGTGCCTTGAAATGCAGGTCAGGCAGGGCTTCCACATGACAAGAGCTTGCTGGCCCCTTGCTTCCTGCAGCCTATCCCATCCCAGCCACATTCCCTGTTCACCTCCTGCTCCAAATTTAACAGCTGAAGAAGCCTTCACTTGTCCAATCAACAAACCATGAGTGATATTGCTGCATATTGTTGTCACTGTAGATTTACTGCACCCAGACTTTTCCTAATGCCATTTTACTAAAGCAGGTATTTTCCTGAATGTGATTTCTAAAAGTTGTCTGAATGTTTTTTTTAAAAAATATTGTGGTCAATTGTTTCATAGTGTTGATTAGTGAGCCAACTGGCTGAGACGAATCTGATGGAGGTATGGACACAGTTTTATTGATGATGAGCTTCGTCAGACACCACCCTATTGCTAGATACAGGTCTGTAATCCTGTGAATGGCCATATTGAAATAATTTATTTGATCTTTAAAACAGAATGAAATTTTTCAAGGTGGATCTAGTTAGTGGACTGAGGCCAGAAAATGCTGCTTCCCTTTCCAGTTCCATTTTGTCAAACTGAGAATGTAGATTCACCAAATTTCGGGATAAGAAACAACACACACACACAAAGAACACTTACCCTTTAGTTCACTTGCATTAAATGCAGTGTATGTTGCATTAAAGCCATTATAATTCTCTGAATAATCAGACACAAACTGTGCTGTAGCCTCATGAGAAAAAATGTAAATTGTTTCAAGATTGGTCCCTGACAGAGAAGCTGAAAACAAATAAAAAACCATATAGTCAGAAGGAAAATAAACCCATGCACATTAAAATCTCCACTGTTGTCACAAAAGCACAGTGACTTAATTTATTGAGTCTTATGGAATGCTTTCCCTGTTGTACTGTGATCCTGCTACAATCGCTTCAAACACCTGAAACGTTTAGCTGTTTGGCTCACATGTAAATATTCTGCATATTCCATCTCTCACATCCATCAATATGGACATCAACTAGTTTTTTACTGTTTCACATTCCCATTCTCTACCTGCTCCCAAAAATAAGGATAAATAATAATATATCTTTCTGACTTATCTCTCTATATTCTATCTTCAGTATGTTTTCCACCTCTGATGGAATTCAGCTGTATAGACTGTCTTGTGAAAAATGGGTACAATCCCAGTTCTTAGAGCAGAATATAGAGACAGATAAGGTAGCACCAGTATTTCAAGATCTGAGGAAAACAAACTTGTGATGATTTTCAGGGAGTTTCATTGCACTTCTCCCACCAGTTCAGTTTAGATGCTTTCATTTTATGTTACTGTGTGTGATATTACAGGAACTTCTGACAATATATTTCCAGTGAAACATGGACCCCACAAGACCATGAGGCTGATGAAGTTATCAAAATCATTCAAACAAGATCTTAAAAAACAAATAGAAATTTTTGAATGTATATCTGGTCAAATTTAAGGGCAGACAGGTATACTGAGATTAATTGTCTAACAGGGTAAATTTATGCAGATCCAGTCTTCCTCTTAAACATATGTGTGCAAATTTTATACCTCAAAATTCATAACACTTACATTTTCCTAATGGAAAAGCATTATTAGCTGAAAAATAAACTTACCTCTTAAAACCTTGTTTTGTCCTAATCCTTCAAAAATACTCAATGTGTCTGCATATGGTTGTGTTTCAAAAGAAGTGAAGTTCAGTTTAATGGACAACCCTTGAGGCACTCTAAGGCAACAAGAGAAAAATAAATTCAAAACTGAAAATCTATTCTTTGACTGTAGTAAAGTCATTGACTGTTTCAACGATGTTAAATTCAGAAGCAACATGAAATTATATTAATCAAGGTTATTAATCAAGATGACCTATTTGTCTAACTTTTAACTTGTAAAATTGCCAAAGGAATTGGGCATAAATCTTTTGTAACAATGCACGTACACCTTTACTCACTGGAGTTAAGTATATTCTGGAAACTGAATGTTCTGAACTCTAGAATGTGATAATCAGTTCTACAATGGGTTATTTTGGATGGTTTTGGTTGGGATTTTTGGCCTCTGCATCTCTTTGAATTGCAATAACTTTTTTCATACATGTTACTCTAAGTTATCATCTGCCTGCTCAGGTAGCCTTCCCAAGGCCAGAGGAATAGTATCAAGATATCAATATGAATAGCAAGATATCAAAATCTCTCTCCTGAAAGTCCAAAATACGGTCTCTTATGACAAAAAAAGGATTTGCATGCAGATTTGATGATCTCAAACCCACTCTTTGGGAAATTGTTATAAATCCAAACCATCACACAGAAAGTTTAATGACAAAAGTCACTTGAAGTACAATGTAAAAAAATTTTGGCTTTATTTTGCTATAGTTATGCTCTTTGAGTAATCTATATCTAATTTTTTCTCCCATTTCCTTTCCACTAGACATATATGGTAGTCCAAATTCTGAAACACTACTATGATTATCAGCTTAGCAACCACTATTTGGTTTTTTTCTGGATTTGAGAGACTCAATGAAAATAGGCTTTCAACAGCAATCTGCTGGTGCTTATCACTAATGATAAGCAGAGAGGTGTGAAGTAAATAATTAAATATTTTTGCCTTTTTAAATTTTTATTGCTATTGTTCTTTTGTATTTCTCCAGAGGGAAGAAATAGCCTTGGTTAGTAAAGAGTAGAACATACAGTTGAAAGTTTCAGAAAGCTAAACTTTCAGGGAAATATTGAACATACTGCCCTTTTAGAAGGAGAGGAGATTGGATCTTCATTTGGAGATAAATGGGGTGAAAACGTAAAAACTCTTCTTAAAGGTAATGGGGAAATATTTCTATACAAAGGCAGGCACAAGAAAAATCCAATCTTGGATGTATTGTAGGTTGCCATTTTTATAGGGATAATAAAAACCATGGGTTACCAGAAAACCCAAAAGGTTCCCTCATAGAAACAACTCTATTTGAAAGAAAGACAAAATTTGAGTGCCACTTAGAATTTCTTAGGCTTTTACTCTCAGCATTGCCAGATTTTTTTTAAAGCAGATAAGTGGAAAATAAATTCAAATGGTTGTTTTTGTCATTGTTCAGTCTGTAATTACATGTATCTGCAGAACCTCTACCATATTATTTGCAATTGCTCATGATTCTTTCCAAAATGAAGCTTTTATTAGCTACATACCTGGTATAGAGATCTAGCTAAAATAATGCTTCTTGCAGCTATAGCAGCACTTGGAGCAATATTAACAGTTTAGAAGGAAGGAGGGACCTTGGCCATGTTTATTTACTGTGCTCAAATTCTGCAACACTGTGAAGTGAGGAACAAGGCAGACAAATTCTGAAGGACAGAATCTTGCTCTTTTCCTGGGACACACCTGTATTTTAAAGCCAGGTGTTGCCAGTAATTATTGGTGAATGGTACTTGTGAAGATGAGAAGGAAAAAATGTACTAAAGAGAAGGAAAACCAGGACTTCAAGATGAGGATGAAAGTTCTGAACAAAATCAAAGCCTAGCATTTTCAAAGGAGCCTTTGGAATGAGAAGTCCACACCTTTTCCAACTTTAAAGGCAATTTCTTAATCTCCTTTGATATCTTCCGCCAAATTAATACTTCTCAGAATCAAAGAACAGCCATTATTACAAAACCATAATAAGAATTACTGCCTTTCAAAGCAGTAATTTCTGAATTGGCAATCACAGGAAGGATTTTTAGGACTAACTTGTGATCATCTAATTTTTTTTTAGATATATACTTTAGGATAAGATTTATCATTTAGTGTGGCTATCTTTTTTCTCCCTGGCCTATGAAGTGGGCCTAGAGAGTCAAAATCAAACAGCTGTGCCTGTCTGTAGGTATATATCCGTGATAAAAAAATTCTACTTCTTGTGCCTAAGGCTTAAAAGGCATTTGGTGCTGTTATATCAAGTGCTAACTATGCAATTCTTTAACATCTTCCTAAATTACATAAAAACATGGGTACTCTTAACTCCTGGATGAAACCTGTACCCCTAAATGACAAGGGAATTCTTGCAAATTCCTTCTGTTAAGTAAAAGTTGCATCATATAAAACCATTACCTGAAGACTACTATTTAATGTAATACTTTGAAAAAAAATCTTGCAATTATTTTGAGTTATGTGATTTATTTTGTGCTTACACTTCTGTTCCTCTGGATGTATATAACACAGAAGATTTCTCAAAATCATACCTAAGAACTTTTGTAAGTGGGAAAATTATTGATATGATTATGGAGCCTATGCATTAAGGTTTTTAAAGAGAAGTTACATAAATACAAAGGAGAAAATGGTATTTCATATTTTCTATGCTGGAGTATTTGGGAATAAAGATAAATGGCATAAGACTATTGTTCAGGAAACAAGATCACCACATAATCAAAAAAATGTTAGGTACAAAATTATTGGAAAATGGCTTACACTATTATCCATTGGCAAACAATGTTTTCATTATATGGCTTTGGATAATTCATAGAGTGAAAAAACCCAGAGGAACCAGTCAACATGAATTTTCCATCACAAACTGCAGCTGTAAAGATATAATGAAGAACATTTGTCAGAATGACATCTGAAAAACAGAATCAGAGCCAAAACGAGGGTGACCCTGGATATTGGTTTACATGGATTACCTTGGATATGCTTTGTAAGAAACAGTAGGAAGACAAAGTAAAATACACTATGAACTTATTCCCATTTCTAATTCTTATCACTATTTGATCTCAAAATACTGTATGAGAAGAAAAGCAGTACAGAAAATTCACTTTCAAATTTGATACAATCCAACTAACCCAAACAAGTCCAATCCAAATAATTCAAATCCAACAACTGGATTTAGCTAATCCAATTATTTCTTTCATTTTATTCTATACTTTTATAAGGAGACAGGATCTTGCCTTACCAGTTCTTATCTGCAGCTACTTTAAATCAGAAAACTGTGTTTGTACTACCAGAGACACTTTGATAACATGTGAATAAAAGCAAAAAGGGATATGGTTGACTATTGTTATCTCTACTTTTATGAGCTTCCCAGTTCCTTGCCTTGTATATTACTGAGTACTTGAAGAGATAAGTGGATCTCCCAAGTTTCCTGCTAGCTATCGAATTCATTCAGCTGAGGTAAATGTCATCCATCATCATCTATTTTTTCAAAGGGCTTTTATTAGTTTTATTTCCTTGGTGTTGCTATTCCATTCTATGAAAGTTTTTCACTTTAAAAACCAGTTACTTAGGAAAAGAAAAAAGTATTTTTAAGCCTCAGCAAGACTGGAAATGATAATTCATGTAGAGTTATTTTATTCCAGCACACACTGGAGAACTGCTGAAGCTTTTGCTGCATCTCTTGAACATTATGTTAGGAATCTGTCTAATGATGTTTTTTCTTCACCTTTTCAAAAAGTATCATAGACTTTCACGAAAATATAAAATCAGTAACACACATGATTATCAGGAGAGGTAAGGACAAGTTCATCAATTTGAGGCAGATGATCAGAAATTATCTAGAGCTTTTCATTAATTTCAGAAATGAAATCCTACCTATAATGACTGTCCCAATTACAAATAACTAATCATATTGAAAATTAAATGGGAATTTTATTGAGGATAGTCCTCCTCTGGGAAATGATATATAAAAGAATAAGTTGGGACTCCGTGTGTGTTCATTTTATAAGTGTAAAATTCTTTCTGCCTATCACTGTAGCAAACACAAAATAAAAATTAAGCTCTGTTTCAGTCAGCCATAGACCTTTAATAGAAACTGTGCAGAATGAACTTTGCCAACATGCCTAATGCATGAGCTGAAATAGAAACATATTCCCTTTTGCAATCTTTGAGAGGAAAACAGAACGCATAAGATTTTAAATACATAGAGAAGAAAGGTCCATGAATTATAGTTATTATTCTATTTTAGCATTAGAGCTGGGTATTGGTATAGAAGTACTTTTTCTCACCACTTTGGTTCATGTATTTCCTGTCCTTACCAATGAGAAGAAGAAAATCAGTGTGAGAAGAAGGAAAGCTCCCAGCTTGTTATCAATGAAGACTACAAAAAAGTGGTACTGTTTACAAGACATAATCTTATTTAAAGGAATCTTATAGTATGGACAATAATAATAAAAATAAGCATACAGTTCTAATAAAATCAATGACAAGCATTGGCTCATTTATTTCTGTTAGAATCCCAGAATGGGTAAGGTTGGAAGGGACCACAGTGGGTCATCTGGTCCCACCTCCCTGCTCCAGCAGGGTCATCCCAGAGTACATGAGACCGGATCATGTCCAGAAACTTCTGGGATATCTCCAGTGAGGGAGACTCCACAGCCTCTCTGGGTGATCTGTTCCAGTGCTCGGTCACTGCACAGTGAAAAAGTTCTTCCTCATGTTCACGAGGAATTTCCTGTGCATCAGTTTCTGCCCATTGCCCCTTGTCCTATTGCTGGGCACCACTGAGCAGAGCCTGGTCCATGCTCTGACCCCTCCCTGCAGACACTGACAGACATTGATGAGGTCCCCTCTCAGTCATCTCTTCTCGAGGCTGAACAGCCCCAGCTCCCTCAACCTTTCCTCATAAGAGAGATGCTCCAGTCCCCTATTATTATGATTGTTCTTATCTTCTTATTGTTCCCTTTTATTTGTTCCTTATCTCTTAAGAGACATTGAGTAAATTGAAACAGGACAGAAAGGCTCTGGAAAAGAGGCAGGGATGACTTTAGGCAGGTCATCCACAGCCTAGCAATAGTCAGTTCTTAGTGCATCCAGAATGAGCAGGTGGAGAGCAAGGACAGGTCCTATTTCCCTAGAGAACCTCCCAGGGCTTCCTCCTTGCAGGGAGAAGGCAGGTGTGGTCAAAGGCAGGCAGGGGCATGGAGGTCATTAAGTTTTTGCCTCTTCCTGGAGCCCAAAGAAAAGCTGCAGTTGTCTCTAAGGAGACAGGAGATGTCCTTTGTGGGAACCACCTACACTGCTTCCCCAACATGCCTCTTGCTGTCCATTTCTATTTACTAATGTTCCATACATGGGACATTATGAAGCTTCATCCTGTTAGCCTTGAATTTGAGGGAGAAGCTCCCCAAACTGGTCAAATCAAGCCCCCATGTTTCACTTGATAGGACCTTTCTCTGCCAAGGGCAGTTCATTAGTTTCTGATTAATCTCTCTCAGTGCCGTAGTGATGCTGTGAGGTGGTTAATCACAAAACGATAGTCTAGACCTATAATAACTGCAAAGAGTCTGCAGAAACCCCTCCTGGGATCAGCCTCCAGTCTGCCTTTCCGTACCCCTACGTGCTACGTGGCTGCTTTACAGCAATGCCAGTCATTATTAGCTGCTGCTGTTCAGACTTCACATTTCTCTAGAGACCCTTTCTCTGAAATTGCTAGCTGTACTTCTGTGAAGCCTTTTGTTACTGCACTGCATTGCAGAGCCAGAAAGAAACCTTTCAAGGTAATTTTAATCAATAAAACAAACAAAAAAAAAAGTGTTCAATTGCTTGAATCTCTTCTGAGAATCTGAGATTTTACTGAACTCTCTCTAATGCGGGAAAAAGATTACTAAAATTCACTTTTTAATCCTATATTTTTAAATCTTTGACATATTATGAAATCAGAAATACTAGAGGGAATAGCAATCAAGATAAAAACACATCACTTTTTTTAAAGGACAGCAAATCTTTTGTATGCAAGAGCACTTGTACCGTGGATTATGAAGTGGTCATAAAACTCATTGTGAAACTCTGAAGAATTTATGATAATCTATACAATTTTAGCTTTCATATGACCATATTAAGTTTCTCTAGGAATGGGACAAAAGCAAAAAATTAAAGAGGTGGAAAAATTGCCAGGTATCCCAAAAGTGCATTCAGCTTCTTACCCCTCATTCCACTTGTTTTGTAAAATCTGCTAAGAAACTTATATGCATAAAATTAGAGAAGCTCTGAGGTTTTGGATAGAAAAGACTGAAAATGTAACATAGGAGACAAGGATCAACAATTTTTCCTCCAGCCAGAACTATACTTCTGTAAGGTTATGAGCCAAAGCTGCTGCACTAATGGTAACTGACCAAAATGCTTGGAAATACCAAACATCAGTGAAGACGAACAGGGGCAAATCATCCAGCTCTCTGAAGTGGACTGTAACTACAGCTGGTTTCCCTGTGACACTGTGTGTTTTTACTTTTATTAATATTTATTTTATACTTTTGTTTTTACTTTTATTACTTTTATTATTTTCACTTATTTATTTTACTAACCACTTTTATTAAGTATGGACATTTCTGAAATTTTCAGCTCAGTTATGCTGAAATGAGGAATAATATCCTCAGTTACAAAGGGGAAAAGCACTCACAACTTATATTTGGTAGAGATTTGGGGAGACATGCAAACCAGATCCAAAAGCCATGTGCATAAGAGTCTATGCCTCAGCTGACAAACTCTGCTGGAGCACAGTTTAACCTTTAACTTTAACCACTGTGTAGCCTCCAAGGCAGAGCTGAGTCATGTCTACACAGCTTTGTCTTCAAGTATTTGAGCTTATTTTTGTTTTTATCTACCAATATGTAATACAAATTAAATTTTGTCATATATAACATTTATGAATGCAGTATCTTCAATGAAATGTGGATGAAACTTGCGAATTCAGACCTAGTCGGGACAATGGCCCGCTGGAGCAAGTCAAGAGGAGGCCACCAAGTCGATCAGAGCAATGGACCTCTTCTGCTTTGAGGAAAGGCTGAGAGAACTGGGATTACTCAATTTGGAGAAAAGAAGGCTTTGGGGTGCCTTAACTATGTCTTTTCTCTGAAGGGGCCCTACAAGAGAGATGGAGAGAGACTATTTACAAGGGCCTGGAGTGACAGGACAAGGGAAAATGGATTCAAACTGACAGAGAATAGGTTTAGCTCAGATATAAGGAAAAACTTCTGGAACAAGTTGTTCAGAGGCTGTATGGATGTCCCACCCCTGGAAGTGTTCAAGGCCAGGCTGGCTGGAGCTCTGAGCAACCTGGGA
>VWZT01004993.1:123639-197046 GCA_013397055.1 Pachycephala philippinensis
AAAAAGGTATGACAGTAGAAATGAATGACTGAATAACTTCTTGGGGTCATGTTACCTAATGCTTTCCATGGAACTAAGGTCTAACTGAGCATTAGGACCTTCTGATTTCCTCAACTGTAGGAGGACCAATTCAGAGCCAATAATTATTATGATCTAGCTAAATGCAGCTGTTACTATAAATAGACATTTTGATGTGTTTCAGTTGATATACTACTGAAGTATTTTGATGGATATTTTGCCCAAAGTGTTCAGCTAAGTCTCCCTTCTGAGGTGACTGCACTCAGAAAATAAATGCAGCTAATGGGCAGAGAATCTACAATTCTCTTTTCTTTTTTTTCCTGCAGAAAATGACACTTAAGACAGGGAGGTTCAGCCTGTCACAAACCTTCAGAATCAAGGTTTCCGATTCTTTAGAAACATAATTGGTCTTTTACTTGCTCGTTTGTTTTTAGAGCCCTGCATTTCACATGTTTCTGAAAGCTCGAAGCAGACTGCCCCCACTGTTTTCCTCTTCTCACAGCAGAATGGAAAGAAGCTTTCCAGATTTCTAGCACCAAGTTCTATATTTAAAAAAAACCCAACCAAACAAGCAAACAACACATTCAGGGAGTTAATTGCTCCCACTTCTCCTAAAACATTTGCAATGTTCTCTTTGCAAGACAACTTGACAGACTTTTAACTGAGAGCTGAGGCTGTGGAGAGCAATGCAGGCAGCATTAACCCACATGCTTCCACAGCAAAATGCTGCACAGCTGTTTGGTAAGGAGCACTGTAGTCAAACTCCTTGGTACAATTTCACAGCACTCACTGCTGCATAGGGACCTGACTGCTCTGCACAAAAAGTTTTTTGGGGAAACCAGGAAGTCAGAAAGAATCACAGAATAGAATCACTTAGGCTAGAAAAGACCTCCAAAGTCATTGAATTCAACCTTTGCTGGACCACCACCTTATCAACCAGACCACATCCAGTTGTTTCCTGAATGCCTCCAAGGATGGTGACTCCACCACCTCCCTGGGAAGCCCATTCCAATGCTGGACAAGCATTTCCGTGAAGAAATTCTTCCTGATGTCCAACCTGAATCTCCCCTGGCACAGTTTGAGGCCATTTCCTCTTGTCCTGTCGCTTGTTGCCTGGGGAGAAGAGCCCAACCACACCTGTCTCCACCCTCCTGCCAGGGAATTGTAGAGATTGATAAGATTCCCCTTGAGCCTCCTTTTCTCCAGGCTGAGCATCCCCAGCTCCCTCAGCCTCTCCTCACATGGCTTGTTCTCCAACTTCATTGCCCTTCTCTGGACCCTCTCCAGCCCCTCAATGTCTTTCTTGTAGTGAGGGGCTCAGAAATGGACACAGTACTCAGAGATAAGATAAAGGCAAACAAATTGACTGGCACTGCAGGTTAAAAACTCTTTATGTTAAATAAACTCTTTATGTTAAATATCAGTGGGGTTTCAGGTCTGTAGTTTCATAGAATCACAGAAGGGCTGAGATTGAATGGGACCCGGGGAGGACATCTGGTCTGAACATTGTTTGATGTCACTGATGCACAACTTCATCTTAAATTTCTATATTATTGTGCAATTCACATAGTATTTATGTTATTAATATTTCTATAGTAAGCAACAAATTCTATAATTTTATATTTAAACAGACAGATTCTAATATTTCATTATTTATTAAGCATATTCTTCATTAGTGAGAATTTTAAAGAAAATTGTTTCCTCTTGCAAGATAAAGGTTATAAAATTCACTCTCGTTACTATTTTTAGTAGAATTGATTTGGACTTCACTGTGCAGTTTATTGCCCATAACCTATTTACAAACTACTGACAGTTTTAAGCATGTTTAAAAAGACTGATTTACAGGGGTTTGCATTCTTACCACATCTTTTTTCAGATTCATCTGAGCCATCTGGGCAGTTCAAGACTCCATCACAAAAGAAATCTTCGCTAATGCAGGTTACACCATCAGCACAGAGTTCAGCAGGTGGCAAACACTCAGCTGGAATAACAAAGATGAGAGCAATAACAGCACAGCAGTAATGCAGACGTACTACAAAGGAAAATTGACTTACCTCTGGTTGCTTTACCACAAATCAAATCAACCACTCTATTGTGTTTTACAAAACTGCATTTTTAGAAGCCTGGAATGAAATATCACATACTAAAAGATAAATTTGACACAGAATGGAGAAAGTTCTCAGAAGTATATTTTTTGAAACCAAGTTTGAAGTAGGACTGGAAGAAGATGTCTATGAATTCCTTTTTTTTCCTTTACACAAATAAACTACTTTATGCAATATAATAAATGACATTTTCCAATTTCTTATGTTCAAATAATGTGAGCAAACTGTACTTTGGTTTAAATAACAGTGAAAAATCTCTGGATTTAGTTAAATACAATTCAATTTAATTTCTTCAACTTTAACACATCACACTGTTGCACCTCATCATGCTAAGGAATTGGATTTTTTAACCAGCATATCTTAAAAAACAAGAGCCTTTAAGACTAGATTCTGAAACACCAGAATTATCAGAAACCGTATTCTTTTCTGATTTACAAATTAAATGTCTAAGTGAAGAGCAAATCTCTGCAAGAAGAATACACGGGCAGATCCTTGAAATTGTAGACCTTAGTAATAGTCTTTTCCTAGAGCATAAATGTTCATCTACTGCATACAAACTTTTTTAGTTTTTAGAGGGTTTTGGTCTTAGACATCTGCAGAATTCAAGTAGGTCCTATTACAGTGAACAGAAACATGCAGCTAAAGTAAGCTTTGGATAGCTACTAATTTCAAAATTCTTAACATTGCATTAAATTCTGTAGAACTATTCATAGAGTTCCTTGTCTCTACTTCCATAAATTCTTACAGGAAAAGGTCAAAATTTCTGATGCAAGGCAGAAAAATAGTAATCTCTAAAATCTCATCTTTTTCATATTTTTTTCCCTAGAGCTGTAAATTCTGTAATCAGATTAAGTATGATGTTGTATTGTGTGTTCCAGACTGACACTGGCATGGATGTAGAGTAGCATTTCAAAGTGCTTTACAAAACACTCTCAGTGTTGGCAATGCAAATGTTACAAAGCCAAAAGATTTTCCATTTTGCATCCAGCTGGAAATTAAAATGAACCAAACATACTCCAGTCAAGTGTTGGAGGTGACACAGTGCCAGTGAATGAATTTCCACAGATGAGCAGAGAAAAAACTGTGCATTCTAGACCCAGAGCGAAACTTCCAACCCATAACCCAGGAACAGGTTTTGCAGGAGCCCAACAGGCAAGGAAACATTGTTTACCTATGACATGATCAATTCTGGGTTTATTCAACTCAGAAAACTAAACAGCACTGCCACCTCCTGGATTGAAAGAAATCAACTTTTCCTACTAAAACATTCTGACTTCTCTTTTAAATGGCAAGTTACCCTAAATTGTGCTGTAAGTGCTATATTCAATTAAACAAGGGTAGTAAACACGTAAGACTTGAACACTTCAGACTGCTTGTAGATGTCATATATATTTCACCATGTAAGATGGCTGGAGGATGTTTTCAAAGATTCAAACATCTTCAGCTTTCTGTCCATTGGAAGTCAAACTTTGCTATCAGTGTGTTTATTTTATTTTCCTCATAAAGGTCAAGAAATGATATGAAAAAAAAAAGAGCAGCCAGTATCAGTGTCAACGTGTGCATCAACACACGTAACACATGCAGCATTTTTGTAACATGTACAGTCTTAGAAGTCCCTTCTCTTTGAAGAGGTCCCCTTGGTCTAAGGTAAACCTGCACATCCTGCATTTTCAGGAATGGAGCATGAGGACTGAATGCTGTGAGGAGAGGCTGTACATGAGCAGTGCAATTCTGCCACCTCAGATTGTTCTGTGTAACCTCCCTGCTCCTCCACACACAGAGTTATTTACCCGCAGTTGTTGAGGACTCGCTTGAGGTGGGTAGTCCTGAACCTGGACAAACACAACCCAAGGTTACACCTCTACTTCTTGCTCTCTGTGAGCACCTCTGTAGTTGCTTGGGCAGAATTAAGCAGCAGTTGATCTGCTTTTATATCTGCATTATTTGCTCCCTACACTCCAGGTAATGATATGGTAATGACAGCTTGAATGGCTTGGTCCTGAAGCTCAAGTGTCACAATAAACATAAGAACAAATTATGTGAAACCCAAGTGTTTCCAGAACTTAAAAAGATTTCTGTCCTCCTTCCACTTTCCCCCCACTAAAATAAGAGCAATGCTTTCTTGTCTTCCCCTGTAAAAATTCTGACTTGAAGTTGGTATCAGGGAACTTGTAATTAAACTTGTGCGATCTGTTGAAACAAGACACGTTAGGACAAATTTAACATTAGTAGTAAAAGGTAAATGTACATTTTCTGACAAATAACATTGCTCTACAAACCAGTTCAGAGCGTCAAACCTATCCAGTATTTGTCTATTTACATACAGGTGTATATATATATATATTCCTGTGTGTGTACATATTGACACATGAACAAATGCATAGGTAAATAAGCAGATTTGTGTTAGTAATAGTAAACTGCAAAACAGTCTGGAAAAATGGAATGTGTATTTGTGATTGCTTCAACAGAAGTTCCACTTCATTGAGGATGCACCTGGTGTTTCCAGCTCCCAAATTTTTTTTTGTTTCTTTTCCTCTTTGAATTTGCATTAGCATCCCTGTTTACTATTTTTACTTTCTTAATAAATTCTCAAATATGTGAGTAGGATGATGATGTCTTCAGCTGAAAACCATCCCCATGTCACAACAGGTAATGGATCCTGTACCTCAGTTTGTAAGATGAAGGGCCAGAAGGAATAAAGTGGGAGATGCAGTAAGGCTTTCTGTATAGCTTGTCATCCATCAGTTTTGTGGGCAGAAGTTGCTGACCACTGGCCATCACCAACTTACTTTTGTTAGATATTCCTGCTCTCCCAGACCTAGCGCACAAACTTGCAGGAGGATTTCCTACCAATTTTTGATCAAAAAGATGCTTATTTAGAAAATCCTATTAAGCTAAATTAGGCCTTTCTGGTTATGGTGCATTCTGTGTCAGGAAATTTAAGGACACAGTTTTGTTGACAGAGAGAGAGGAGAGCAGGGAATGGATGGACTTTTTTCACAGCTACTGCAGAGAAAGAAGCTTAATTCATGCCTTAACAGGTTTTCAAAGAGTTATACACACACACACACACACACACACACACACACACACACACACACACACACACACACACACACACACACACACACACACACACACATATATATATATATTTCTACCAACATATCTGCCTATACATGTACTACAGGATAAGCAATTTAGAAGGAATTCAATGTTCCAAGACCTAAAACATAGATGCATGCATGAGCAAACAGTTCTAATAAAGCAGTTATCAGGGAGCTACATCTTGAAGACTGTTGAAAAATTGTGGTTGCTACAGATGTTCCCAAAAGTGCATGCACAAGTTAACAGCAAAATCCCTAAAGGAAAACACAGGGCAGTGACAGAGGCAGCAGTGATATAAGCACAATTACTACAAAATCTCAGTAAAGTAACATGTAAGGATGGCAAAGGATGTTTTTAGGGTCAGCAGAGCCATAACCCTGCATCCAGAATATGTAAATGTACTGTATGGTAAAGCTTGGGTATATTGTGACATTTGGACTGAAACAGAAAGAACGAGGAAGGAGACAATATTAACAAACATACAAAAAATTACCTCAAGCAGACCCAAGGCCAAGGGAGAACACCAGGGATATTGTTGCCATTCTAACCTGGGGTGCTGCCAATTCCCAATTCCCTTCCCCTTTCCTCTGGAACCTCCCCCATCTCCAAATTTTTGCTTAAGGATGATTAGCAACACTGAACTTAGGACCCAGGGGAGCATTAAGATAGCATACCAGAGGAAGGGACAGATAGGAGAAAAAATTGTATATTAGCAGTTTAAACTGTATCTTTGGGAATAAACTACAGTACTTGCACACTTTGGACTATACACATGTGTAGGCCTGTAACCAGACTAATAATAACTCTTTCATTACTATGGCTGTAATTAGAATATAAATAAATATTTGTTTCCCGTGTTCATAGGGGCAGTTGTTTAGCTTCAGGTTTGGTATACTGCCCTGGAGAGTGTATGTGATAATTTGCATGCAGTTTGTATGTGACTACCTGCACCTAGTGCTACAAAGCACTTATTGGATTGTTTATCTCTCTGGCTGACTTTTGGCAGGTTTGTGAGACCAAGGAGTTTTGTCTGCTTCATATCTTATAATCATAAAACTTCCAGGGATAGTGGAAGGAAAGTCTGTCTGTCAGCATTGCTCAGTAAATCAGTAACCACAACATGAGAGCAGGACTCCCCAGTGTAATCTACCTCCCTAAATCTGCAAAAACTTCAGCTTTCAGCTCAGGTGGTTAATGGAGACTCAGCTTTTGATTTGATGCCCTAATAAGCTCTTACAGCTTTTTTACAGACTTCAGATCACTCACTGCTTTCTCAAATGGTCAGAAATAGTGAAAGCAGCTAATTATCACTGAATGGACCCTGGCAGTCAAGCCCCAGGTGCAGCCAGGGCAGCTTTACTAAGCTATAAGAGCTGAAACAGCAAGTCTTACTTTCCTTCATGTTGTATTGGTAACAAAAATTTGTGCCTGTTTCGTGAGAGATACTGACCTGATGAGGTTAAAGGCGTCTCTGTAGTAGGATTTTCAGCAGCTACTGGAAGAAAACAAGTTCATTATAAACTTTTATAGCACAATGTCTAGTTTCAGACGACAGAAATAAAGATTAAAAAGAAATCAGCTGTGACTATATTTCACTGAATCACTGCCAGTGTCCTGCTTCCCTCCTTTTGCCTATCTCACCCTGTTCCCATTCTTTTCTCAAACTCCATGATCTTCCCAAGGAAGAAAGGTCCCAAAAATGAATTGAGGTTACAAGGTTTCATAGCCACTGCAATTCCTTTCAATCCTCAATTCCTATTCATTATATTGCATATAGAATGTCTTCACCTGGGAAATCTCTCTCTCAGGGCTTTTTATTCTATAGAGGTTTTCAGAGCATCTGTGTCTTATAGAACAGTCTTTAGAAGAGATGAATGAGTTAAAATGTTTACAAGAAAGAAAGTTACTTTTAAGCGTTGTGAAAACTGATTTCAAGCAAGTCACACCTGTGTGACACCTCTCTCCCTCTCTGAAACAGGAATGTCTCTCGCAGAACATATTGATATACACAATGCAAAAGTGTCACATATTATTATGATTGTTAATTAGTTACAATTATTCTATTGAAGCGCTCCTGGTGGAATGGACAGGTGATATCTCATGTGAAAAGAGTCATTTTAATGATCCACAGCAGTAAAAGTTTGACTACTTCAAAGTGCATAAATGGATATAGAACCTTTTAAGAAGCTCTTCATTATTTTTTTGCTGGCATTTTTGAAGTATAATGAGCAATCAATTTCCACAGTGTTGTGCAGTAATTTGGAATAAACAAGTAGTAAAGAGAATTAAATATGCCAAGACTCTGAATTTAGCCTTTGAATACTTGAAATACTTAGCAAAAAATGCACCTTTTTGTATAGAGTAAGAGACATGGCACACCAGAGTCCCACTTCTCAGTTTCTACTTAATAGTAACTCCAGCAAGTCTTCAAATGTCAGCTAATCAACTTCTACTTCTACTGAAAGAATTCAGATTGTTTTTTAACCTCATCCTCAGTAAAGGGCTGTTTTGAAGCTTTATTCAGGTTAAAAAAACAGGATGCCCATCGATCTTGAAGGGCTTCCATTTAGTCTTTGATAAATTTTCTACTGCTTACATAAAATAACTATGTCTGTGTATTTACAGAATTTAAAGCTACCTAGTCCTTAAAGCCCTGTTCCTTTTTCCACCCACTTACATTTACCTAAGCTCTACAGGAATATGGAGCCAGTTCCCTGGGTGCTCTTCCCAAAAGCAGTTTGTTTTTCTTCCTGACATATTTTCAATAAATGAGTTTACTTTACTCTCTGCGAGTCTGAGCCCTTTCCTTATTCTTTAGCAGAACAAAATTACAACCGTATTTACTTATGAAACAACACAGTTGGGGCTTACTTGCTTTAATTAGAGGGCTAAAAAATTTACAAATATTATGTTTCATAAAAGAGGTGAAATTGAGTGGTTTTCACTGGGAAATCACTACCTTGCCCTTTACTCTCTCCTTATTGAATGTACACGGTGCTGGCTCATACTTTCTAGTAGAAAAGGTTGTAAATAGTTCTCTCAGCTGCTACTGAAAGTTCTGTAATGCGGGAGGAGGGCACCCAAGAGATAAAGTAAAAATCCAATTGCTGTTTGGGAGCCAAAGCTTTCATTCCTGCTGACCGTAGTTTTTAAGGTTTTGTAGAGTCAAAAAAAACCCCAAAAAAACCTCTAAAAAAAAAAAAACCAAAAAAAAAAAAGCACACACACACACAAAAAAAAAAACCCAAACAAAATAACTTACTAACATTACCTGTGATTTGTATGCTGTTCACATCAATTTTCAAAGTCTCAGTAGAGTTATTTGCAATGACACCCAAAACCAGCTCATTTTTTACTTTCTCAGCTGTTACCATCTGGGTAAAATAAAGGGTGAGGATCACAACCACACTAGCAATACAAAAACAGAGAAGTTAATTAGTTATTCAAGCTGATGAGATAAATCTGCTATACGACTTATCACCTAGACAGTATTTCATTCTAACACTGGTTCCATTTGCAAAGGCAGATTGTTTTTTAAGTATTGGCTGGCAAAGTTGACGCATAAAGAAGCACCTCTTAATTATCAGGTCGGTTTGAACCTTGGAGAAACCTTGTTCTTTATCTATCCTTGCTTGCACTGTTGGAAAAAAATAAGACAACATTCATTTTAATTGCTGCAATGCAGCTGAACTTGAGGAAAACTAAAGAAGTAGCTTTACTGTCGTTTAACATGTCTATTAATTTTAGCCCTAAAATATCGAAGGTGAACCTTGAAGTATTATGAAAACTGTATAATACCTTCATGTGGCAAAATATAATACGAAGTGACCACTTCTATAAAGCAAATGCCATCTGTGGATTCTGCATTTTTGCAGATCTGCTGTGTGATTGCCTGGATTCTTACAAGGAGACAGTGATGGCTGAAAACAGAGTTGCTTAGAAATTGTGGTTGAACTGCATTTAACTTCTATGGGGTCTGAATTTTATTCAGAGTGCTTTCTGTTTGTTCTCTTCTATCCTTTCTAGACACTATTATGAAGTTTTATATTTGTAGCTAGAGTAAGGTAATGTTGAAGTATGAGACTTGCCAAATGTAAAGATTTTCTCTTTTTACTTACATTTAAGTGTAAACTTTTTTATCCTTAAACTACCCATTTGCAACTGACTCAGTAGTGCTCTTTGTAAGGAGTGATTAATCCTGTCATTTTGCTGAGCATAGTTTGTAGTTTGCAATATGCAGAAAAACTCTCCCTCTTGCATATTTCTGATAACCTCTAGGCCATGCTGAGCAAACAAAAGCTTTTATTGCTGTCCTTGTGACTCAGCAGAAGCGTTTCAAGGGTGAAATACCAAGCAGATTGCCTGAAGGGGTAAACACTTTTTAAATGAAAATAAAGAAATGTCTGAGACTAAGTTAGTGAAAGCAGAAGTGAAGACAGATCCTTACTGATGTCTTAAAAGCCAGATCCAACATTCACAAATATCAGATTTTATGTGATTTCTGTGATTGTTGTGTCAAGATACAGGGGTGGAAAATTTTGCCCAACACAGTTATTTACAGAGCAGATATCTAGATTCGCATTGTGGTTCATAGAAAGAAATAAGCTGTTCTGTGGCATAATTGGTGTCCTCCTAAAAAAAAAAGGCATCTAAATTGACCGGGGAAGAAAACTAAAAACCCAGCACTAACAGAGACAGTCTTGAGCAAACTGCTCAGAGATGTCTCCATCTTTGATGCCCAAATTTTTGACGAGAATAGTCCCTTTTTTTGCGCAAAAACCAAATTTCCTGACTGGATCTACCTTCACAAGGACAACATTTTGGAAGTGGCCTACTCCTGCTGCTGTGTAGTCCATTCCCTTAACGTTATGTAATCCTTCATAAAGTGATCATACTCCATTTTCTAGCTAATTAGATTTATGTCCTCACTATTCCAATCAAACGATTGCTCCAATTCAAATGTGCTTCCCATTAATTACTGATATTCATGGTCAGCTAAAATCTTGTTCTGTTTTTTTTTTTTTTGTGTTTTTTTTTTTTTGGTTTTTTTGTTTTTTTGGTTTTTTTTTTTTTTTTTTTTCCCCCAAGGACTATCATTCAAAGAAACTAATCTCTGCATGTTTATCAACTTTATGTGTTTACGTTGATATCACAAGAACATGTGGTAGCACAGAACTATTGATCTTTTGTAATGTAATGTGTACTTTAATTTTCTGGGCTCACCTATGAGACAGCCAATTATACCATTCCTTTCTCAAGGTTCTTCAGTTCTGCTGGAGTCTTAATCTTTTGTCCTCTGTTTTGTTCTTGCCTATCACAGTGGTCATCAGACTTTTCTTGATTTGAAACTTGAGTTACTGTTAACGACATGAGATCTGACCCCAGTTTAAGTAGTTTTACATAAGCAAACTCATCACAAACCAATATCCTTTCCTTTCTAGATAGTTTCTTACCTTTCTCACTCTTTTCCATTTTGCTTTCTAAATTGACAGTCACAGGGACTATCACTTTTTTTTCATCTAAACCTAAAAGAACATTTTAGAGGAAAGAAATGTCTTGAAGCTTCATCCTCTGTAGAGGGCCTTATCCAAATTCTAAAAATGTTTGGGGTTTTTTTCGGTTTTTGTTTGTTTTTTCTTTTTTTAATATATTCACTGTCCACACAAGAGCTGTCTAAATTAGTAGCATCATTGTCTCTTGCCCATATTTTAAGTAAACTTTGTTATATGCAATTACCCGGTCTCTGACGTCAATCTGTCCTGGTCATCTTCAGACTTCCTGTAAAAAAAAAAAAAAGGCAACAATAAAAAAAATTAAAGGAAAATTCACAACCAACACCACGTGGTTCCCATTGAGACTATAACATTTTGGACAGGATGGAACCATGTCCTGGAACTGTTTAATAATGGGAGATAGTGTTACAGGTGTTTTGCTGAACCAGGACCTTATTAAGAATAGTGCAGATGTAATTAACACTACAGACCTGGCTGTGTAACCTGGACATTTATGTCAGCTGGCCTTCAGTAGGATACCCAACACCCCAGGATATTGAAAATTAGGTCAAACAAGCTTTAGTAAATGAAGCAGATCTTAGTGCACCGATTTTATGGAATCTTTAGGACACAGAGGCTGCAGCTTTTCCTGGTGTCAAATGTCAGCCTCACTTGCTAACCCCCCTAGGAATATGAATCAAGGGATATCTGAGTGCCTGAGCATCCAGGCTTATGCCAGGAGATCTCTAACCTGAAATTCCTTCTACGTGGCAAGGATCAGCAACCCTGCAAACAGCACCTTAGCAAAAATATAATTTAGCAGTTCTTTAAAATACAGAGTTTTGTGAGTGGGTCTTAGGGCTCAGCCTTACTGGTTTGGTCAAGGCATGGACACACATCAGCTTGAGAAGGAAATTTGCCCAAGGAAACACACTGGTGTCAAACTTAGCACAGTAGCACTTGGAAGATGTAAGATGTGAAAGGGACAATATTGGATGTTCCCAAGGGTGACTTGAAAATCAGGGTAAGTACTTCTAAGAGAAATACCAAAGTGAGGATTTTTGACACTTATTTTCAAGGTTAAATTAAGCTGTACCTACTTGAACTGGGAAATTTCACATCTCTCGAATTTGTATTTCAGATCACTTTCTTGAAAGATATTTTGTATCTATATGAAAAAGAGAAATCTTGAACAAACACAGTAACTAAAAACACACACATTCTCACACTACAATCATGATTTTAGTACTAAATAACTTTTTCTAGAATACACAAGCAAGGTATTTCTTTGATGATTCACTGATTTTCACAAATAAGGAATATATTGAGTTCCAACCAGACTTAGGACCTGAAATATCTATTTTTTGGAAAGAAAAAGCCATCAACAGCAGTTAATGTTAGGGAATTCATGTACCTACAAATATTCTTGAATTAACCACAGACTGATAGATTCTTACCAATTTTTCAACATCAAAGGCAAGGACTTTGAAATCAGCTGATGAACTGTTTTGCAAAGCAGGAGTGAAAGATGTGCCAGAGGCTATTTTAAATATTCCCATATAGCCATGAGTATTCACATCTGCTTCAGCTAGATAATTAAAAATAAAGGTGTTTTAATCATATAGAAAGAAATTAAAAATATTGCATTAGATTCTATTCCACACAGATCATCAATACAATAACATCTAGAGTTTTGTTTTGCTTGGCTAACAGAGACGTTCTGCCTAGTGCTGAGTTTAAAGAAAAAAATATACTTTTTTGATGTTTACAATAGTTACAACTATAATAATATTTTTATGAACACTATTTGCCCTTTGTTCTCATTGCTTTCAATTTCGTTTTAGATGCTGTTTTCCAGAAACACCGTGCGTAGATAAAGGACACAATATGGGCATGCAAAGGATATGCCCAGTGATGTCTAACAACAGTGATGTCTAAGGGACAGAGATACATGGGAAGGCAAATAGTGAATTATGAGTTTTTCATATGTTCTGGATTAAAAATATTATGAATTATTGCCTCACATTTTCTGTATTTGTGCTATGCCCTTTTTCTTACGTGTAAGCTGGTTTTGATGACAGCACTGAAAACATCCAGTGTCAGAATAGTTAAACTATTTTTGACCTGACCTTTCTCACCAACACATGCATGAAATTCTGGGAGAATTTATAAAGAAATTAGATAATTGGTCATTGCTGCAAATTTATTCTTGATTTCGTATGCTACAGGACATGAGGTATACATAAAACAATTCATTATACCTTAAAAACATATTTCTTCACAGTGTAACACACTGGAAATTCTCAGAAAATATCTGAATTAAAGTTGATTGATAAAAAATGCCTTTTGCTTACCAGTTGCAGTACCAGTGGTATTTTAGGTTGTGTTTGAAGGCGTTAACATCAAAACAAGTTTTAAGACAAAGGCAGATGTCAGAGACTGAAATGGTCCATGGCTTAAACATTGTTATGAGGGAGTTGTGCCCATTATGGCAAAACTGCATAAAGAAGCTGTGACCATAGAAGCCCACCCCTCCTTGAAGATGCCTGGCTGGAACTTTGGACTGTGAGCTAAACCACCTAAGGAAACCTGAGATAAGTCAAGATGACACTATTTTTCAATCATCTCAGGCCTAGGAAAAAGCAAACAAGGCTGAGGGAGAAGAATTCATCCACCAGAAAGCCAAACCCAGCAGCTGTCCTGAGAATCATCCCTGGCTGGGGATGGGGTGGGGGAGACCACAGCCCAGAGAGGCCAGGTTTGCACAGACTGCCCCCAGCCAAGGCAGGTGTGTGGTGTAACCTCTGGTCAGAGGCAGTGAACGCCCATCCTCCCTCACACAAACTGGCCCAGATGTGGAACCCCAAGCCCAGGAAGGCCACATCCATGGGACATTCACATGGGAGGCAGCTGAGGGGGTGTCAATCTATCAATGACCCCCTGAAGTGCTCCCGAAACTTATTCCTGAGGCCTTGCACCAGAGCACTGCACGTGATGCAATGGATCCATAGTCTTTCAAGAGACTGTATCAAACTTGCCCCCCCTCCCAGGGGAGGTACCTGGGCATTCCCACCTGGCCCAAATATATATTAATCCACTGGATTCTATGTTTTTTCGTGAAACCCTCACCACCAAGAAGAGAATCAACAAGATGCTATCAGGATCCATGGAGTTGTGGTATTTTCCAGTTAATCTGTTTCCACCTTACTCTTCCTGCCCCAATACTCTCTTTCTTATTTCTTCCTTTTTCTCTCTCATTTACTGTTAAATGAAATCCATGTATTGACTTTGGCATATAGTCTCATTTGCACCTTTATTTGAGCAGAGGCATTTGTAATAATTTTAATAACAGTGGATAAGCATTAAGTACTACAATGAACAGCTTATGATGGAAGGCACAGCATAATGACACCAATTTAGTATCAACTAGTACTAGCAGACTGCTTTGAGCTACTTTGAAGGCCATTTGTCTTTAAAACAATTGCAAATCTGTTTAAAAATTATTTCCAAATATCAAAGGCCTTTTAAAATTATATATCAACTATAATTTTAAAAAATGTTTTATAATTATATTTGTAGATGGACAAAATCTTGCCTATTTATCTTCTAAAAACAGTCATTAAGTTAAATCCTGTCTCTGAATTCAATAATACACCCTTTTATTTTACTGGAGTGTGATAACATTCTGGTAAGAAGGTAAGAAAGTCAGTAGGTGGTGCAGTTTTTAAAATCTGGAAATAGAAACAGTGTCAACTGAAGGAACAAACATGATATTCCGACAAAATGGTTTTGGTTGCTTTTTTTTTTTTTCATAAATCTTACAGAAAGTGTAATCTTCATGAGGTTCAGAATGAAATAGTATGGAGTTTCAGTTAATGAAAGCAGCAAAATCATCAGTGTAGCAGAATATTTTTTCAGCTACAAAAATAACTTTGAGATTCTCCAGTAGCTCCATATGCTTCCTGTGTTTTGGAGCCCTGAACTGGAGGCAGTCCTCCAGGTGTGGCCTTCCCAGTTAACTAATATCCACAAGATTTCGTAACCAAAATTTCAATTCTGTTTGAAAATCATGCAAAAGTGATATTTTAATTTAGTTTGCTTTGAGTATCAGTAACTCCTTCCATCACATCCTGAGCACTGGATAAAGACTAAGAATGACTTTACCTCAGCTTCACATGGGGCTGGCAGCTGACTGGTGCAGGATCTCTCACACCAATAAATGACTTAAAAATATCTTTTAAATAAAGAAAATAATAGATTCCAAGAGATGGGCCCCACAAATTCCAGTGGATTATCAGTCTTTCAGTGGATTATTTGTCTTCTGAGTCAAACCTCATACATGGAGAAAAAGGCAAAATTTCACAGTTTTCCATATTACTTTCTCTAGTTGATGAATATGGTGGAATAACCAAAGCTTTATAGCTTGGATTGCATCTCAGGGACCCTTCCCAAAGCCTAAACCATGAAAATTAATTTGTATGGCTTCAGAGCACGATTGCAGTGCTTGGTTTATTCCCCTATTTTGTCCACATCAATTTTCAGGGGAGGAAAAAAAACCCACATATAACAAACCCTAAAACACCACTTCCCCTGCCCCCAGCATTAAAAACATAGCATAAAATAACAAATACAATTACAGTTATAGCTGCACTGGCTTCAAAGTCTGAAGAACTCCTAAAGGTCTGTAGCTAAAGGTTGGCTACTCACCTCGTTCCAGCTCCTGGATTGATAACCAAGAAACTACAATCAGTCCAACACAAACACACACAAAAATTGCAAGCAGAGAAGCAAACAAAATCTCATAGCTACTAAGAGGAACGTATTTCTTATCAGATGATTTTTTCAGCTTCATTTCTGTCTCAAAAACTTGTTTGAATTAAGGACTGACAAAAGACACAGCCTGAAAAGGAGGGTAATAATCCACATGGAGATATATATATAGGAGATGCTTGTAAATTAATTACACCATAAAACTTCACTGACACAGGTTTTTGTGGCATTCCTGAACAGTCATATTCATGCACAGGATATGCAAATGAGAAGAAAAGAAATTCCCTCAGAAGGGAAGCGCTGAAGGTTATGTCTCAAATAAAAAACAAGCAAACCCACAGAAATGTAAGGTTAGTCACTGGATTTGCACTATTTCTTGTAATTTGATATTTTTAAGTGACCATATAATATATTGCTGCCAAATTTATTGCTTATAGAGTTTTGTTTTGCTAATTCCTCACAAGGGCAATTATGAAGACAACAGTGAAAGCCGTTATCTTTCCTCATTCTGCTTAAAAAGTTCCTTTAAAAGTAATTTTATTTGTAAAGGAGTGCTGGGAAATGAATTGTTTATTAATGTGCCATAGCTCAGCAACATGTTCAGCACTGATCAGTAATTCAGCAGCACAAATTTAATCTGTGTAAGGCATGGCTCTTTGACCACAGAACTGAAGAACTAATCAGAAAAGACATTACGAAATGCATGCTTGTTTTGTATTTTCTTGCCAGGCATAAATGTGTCATGGGATGCAAGTCCTTGATAAAGTTAAAGCCCTGTGGATGGCCAGAGCTGCAGCCTTAGCAGAGCAAGAGTAAATTAAACAGGCAGTGTAGCAACCAGTATAAACATTTGGTTATAAATTTAATCTGTCAAAACTTTTGAGCTTCAGAAAAGTAAAGTCATACTTATTCTATGTTTTGTGCCCTGTGAATTACTGGTTTTGACTCTCAAATCAGAGTCCTAAACCCAGATTTGTGGTATGACACTTCCTTGTGGAGAATCTGAGCACACCAGCCATATTCCTGCCTGTCAAAGGAAAGGGAAACTTCTGAGTCAATCTTTGGAAGATTCAAGACAAGATTCTCAAGAGCTCTACCTATCTGTTACTTGACAGAAATGGAGATAATATAAATTGGGAAGAAATGAGAAAGTCTTGAAATGAGACTCTTGGATGGCATAGCAATTCTCTGCCCAGTCGTTGAGAACCGTGGTATTTGAAAGGATTGCAACACTACAGATTAGATATAAAGCACTAAATCACAATCAAAATCTTGTCCTGACAGTAGGATCCTAGATTTAGTGTAATATCTTACCATAATGAAAGCAATATAGTAATAATTCACCCTACTGAAAAGAAATAATTATTTATTTAAACCCAAACTTTTTCAAACAAAATTCAGTGCAGCTTAATCATATTGCCCTTACAGAGCAAGAGTAAACTCAGTCTGTATCTTACAAATGGATGAGATCTCTGGGTCATCATGCTAGATAGAGTAGGGATTGCTTTTGTGTGTATTGTGTATCACAGACACACACACATATGAATACAAATGTGTGCAGATAAATATGGATACTTATGACCAGATAATATTTGTAGTGCTGAGCACTGCTGAACTGTGGCACAGAAGTGTCTTTGTAACTTTTCGTGCTTATTCAGCAATAATTTAAATACCCTTCATTTCAAGGGGTTTAAGTTTCTACATTTTTCTGAACACTGACTCTATCACAAGTTGAGGATGCCTCTAAATAATTCAGTTTGCTCAGCTACACGTCTTAGGTTATCCCACACCCAGCAGAGTTGTGCCATTACAGTACCCAGGCTGGAGCAGGGGAAGAAAGTGAAGAGGAGGGAGAGACAGAACTGTCATGGACTGACCACAACCCCTCAGTCCCCATCTCCCTGCACCACTTGGGGATGGCTATAAAGTACTTTTGCCCAAGACAAGTGCGTTTTAGCTGTGATGGTAACTGGTGAGTGATCTCCCCATCTTCATCTTGAGCCAGGATTTTTCCTCCCTGCCCTGCTCTGTTGAGGAGGGCACTGAGGAATCTTCTGGGTGGCCATCTGACAGCTAGGCAAGGTTAAGTCACTGCAATTTTCCATGCTGCCTGAAACAATACTAGTTTAGTCCTGTCTTATTCCTAATCAAACATTTTTTATCCCAAATCTGAGGAGTTTTGCACAGATGGACTTCGGATTACTCTTTCATATTTTGCATAATTTCACTATTTGTACCATCGACACTATATTTCACTAATAAAAGAAAAACACTATTACCCAAAGATGTCACTGCATTTTAAATTCTGGATTTGTGCTCTAATGAGGAAGAGATTAGCCCAGAGGGGTAAAAATTATGTCCACTTACAGTTCACACTCATTGATTACAGTCTGGCCGAGGACATAACTTAGCATGGGTAGTCTCAAGTTGGAGTTGTGACTCCTACAAATGAACTCATTTACTAAACAATTTTAGCTGGCAATAAGGTCATGGCAGCAATAATTAATAGGCAAGCCCTGGACCCTGAGCCGATAGAAATTAAAAGTGAGTTCTTGCATTAATGTGTTTGCAAAATATTATAGTCTGTACTAGTATGAGCTGGTTGTAAAACAATATAAGGACCCATGTTTCCACATTTTCATTTGTAAACCTTCAAAATGAGGGAAGCAGACTTCAACAGTGTGCCAACGCTTGCTTGCCATCAGTCAGGAATTACAGAAGCAGAGTGGTTTATGCTGGAAGGTTCCTATGACAAGTATCTGGTCCCACCTCCTGCTTGCGTAGGGTTAACTGAAATTAGATCAGGCTGTTCAGGGCCATGTCAAGGCAAGGTCTGAATACCTCCAAGGTGGAAGATCCCGTTGACTCCCTGCATAGTGATTTTCTTCCCCTCTCTGTGTCTTATCGGAATATCAGCTGCTGCAATTTGTGTTTGTTGCCTCTTGGGCTTTCCCTTTGCAGTTCCGAGAAGAGTCCATCTGCCTTCTCTGCAATCATCCCTTAGATACCTGAGGGCAGCACTTAGACACCCCTATCAGCTTGTCAGCCCCAGTCAGTACTGGAACACAGGGTTATTGCACCCCAGATGCTGGACTTTGCACTTGTTGAACTTGGTTGAACATTATGAAGTTTATTCCAGGCCACTTCTATGCCTCTTAATAAAAAGCACATCCTATGACTGCAAATTTCCCTCTAGACATTGACTTCACTTGCTTCTACTTTTATTCCTCATTTAACTACTTGTCTTGTTCATTCTTCTTCTGCAGTCTTGCACATATTTTTTTATTTTTTTATTTTTTTATTTTTTTATTTTTTTTATTTTTGGCATAATTCTAAAGTTGGCTTTTCACTTTAATTTCCTCTGTGGATTGATAGGACTCTTAAAACTTGGATTTGGTTCGTTTGCCACATGACTAAACTGATGAAATGGTATGATCCATTCAGGAAAAGAGAGAGCATTGACCACTGTTGTTAACAGATTACTACCATCTACTGCAAGTTGTGAATATTTACATGTCATGGACACCCAGCAGCAAAAAAATTATTCACTGAAGAAAATAATGGAAAATCAAAAATAACAGATCAGATTACTCAGTTGAAACAAATAAAATCTGTTACATGTTATGTTCTAAACTCTAGTTTTATGACTCTACTTGTGAACTATATGATAAAATAATACAACACAATTTTAAAATCCTTTAAATGATATAAAGGCAAATACTCTATTAACGTGATAAAACCCAAAGAAAGATGACAACTTATCTAATATTGGAAATTGGGGTTTTCTTAATTATTACTGTAGCCATACTAGTCAAACATCAGGTTAGGTAATTTTTAAAGAAATAGGCCATTGGCAGGGTAGAACATTCAACAGATTCACAATTTAGGGAATTTATACTGCATCTACGTCAGCAGCTCCACAGGTTTTGTAGCATTATTGGGCTGCTTTTATTTCCTTGTTTGATCAGTCTCCAGCACAGGGTGAAAAGACTGCTGACATAGGAGGAGAGGGGATGTTGTGCTCAGATAATTCCTCTAATACCCAGACTATCACAAATATACTTAAAGCCTGACATTGCATTAATAACTAGCTCTCTATGGGAAAACGTTTTGTCACCCCCACAGACTTGCCCTACTCTAACAAAATGAAATGAAAATCAGCTTTCCTATGGCAGCTCTTTTCAGAGGTCTACAGTGCTTTGTCCCTTTCCCTATGTAGACTTCCAGAGAGGGAGATAGAAAACCAAAGCAAAAGATCTGCTGTGAAAGTGCAGAAATGGACTATGAGCTATTTTCACCACTACATCAAAAGAAGTTTAAAAGGGAGATCATATGGAAGGACAACTTCTCAGTAATCATAGAATCATAGAACAGCCTGGGTTGAAAGATCATCTCATTCCAACCTTTCTGCCATGGGCAGGGACACCTGCCACTAGATGAGATTGCTTAGAGCCCCATCCAACCTGTGCCAGTGCCTCACCATCCCCAAAGTAAAGAATTTCTTGCTGATATCTGATCTAAACCAACCATCTTTCAGTGTGAAACCATTCTTTCTTGTCCTGGCACTCCAGACCCTTGTAAAACATCTCTCTCCATCTTTCCTGTGGGCTCCCTTCAGGTACTGGAAGGCCACAATTAGGTCACCCCAAAGCCTTTTTTTTTTCCAGGCTGAACAATCCCAATTCTCTCAGCCTTTCCTCACAGCAGAGCTGCTCCATCCCTCTGATCAACTTGGTGGCCTCCTCTAGGCTGACTCCGACAGGTCCATGTTCTGGGACCTCAGATCTGGATTGCTGTAACACCATATTAAAAAATAAACGAGGGTGAAAAAGATCCGTGGTAGTGGTCATCCAACTGTGAAACTTCATATGAAAGGAAAAACATGGACCTCATTTACTAAACAAGTTATCAGAATTTTTAGTAGTTAGAAAAATTTAATTCCTTGTGTAATTCATTATTAAGTGTTGTTTGACTAAAAGTCACAAAATATACATCACTAATGTGTTATTCTATCTTCAAAGATCTTCTCATGCACATTTGACCCAGCAAGACATAACTCAGCAGAGGAATCATGGCAGCAGAGGAGTACATAGTCTTTGTATTCACCCTCTTTTCACCAGTTTCCAGAATAACCCAATTTGGAGGACTTGCTGAATCTTCAGTTTTCTGGAATGGTATTTCTTATCCTGAGGTTCTTAGACAAGATCACAAAATTTTAAAAGTGCATGCAGTATTAAAGATGTCAGAAATGAGCAATATTATTCTCTTTAAATTAGACTAGAGGTGGTGAGAAAACTATGCTGTAGAACACAAAAATGTTGAACAAATTTGGGAATACCTGTATTTTAGTCAAGTGAAAGGTATGAAGGAACAGTGTCTCCATTTCCCCCGTGAAGTCATACAGTTTATGATAATTAAAAATCCAACCAATTGACCATCCCAAGCCCTCCAAAACAAAACTGAAAAAACCCCAACCTGCTTTCAAGGCCATGGAACAAATATTAGTGCCCCAGGGTCTAGGATATGTAGGTCTCCATTTAGCAGTGGTATGTCAAAGGTAGAAAGATAGAGAAGGAAATTTGACCTGATATCTGCCTTCAGTCCCTAAGCATTCCCCAAATCCTGGGTATAAGTCTATATTGAGTTAGCAAATATTAAAATCTCTGAGTTGATATCTGGTGGCCTCATCACATTGGAAGATTTACTGTAGTGGGAAGATCTTCTCTTGGAATCATCTGAGTGTTTGCTCTAACACACTGCCCAAGAACTTTCACATGCACACCTGACAAGTTTCCTAGGGGTGATCACTAAACAGAGGGGATGTGTAATGTGCAAAGTAATATAGAAATGGATAATACAGTAATGGATTAAGTAACTGATACATATACTTTGTGTGGAAGACCATACCGAAACTGACAAAGGGTTCAAAGAAGTTTCAGATTCCTATCCCATGAGCAAATATCTATGCTATTTTGTGCATTCATAGTTTAAATTCTGACTACCAGTAAGACAGTAAAAAGGAAGAAAAAAAGTATCAGTCCCTTACAGATTTTATACATCCCTTGAAGAGTGTTCAGAAATATGGATTAAGCAGAACTATGCAATGAAATGATCCAAATGAATTGCTCAGGAGTAATCTGTCTTCATGTTAACCAGTCAATATCAGGAAAATACTTAAAAAGGCACTGCTGTCATTAGAAATAGCTCTTCAGACTGTCTTGGAAAAAAAAATTGCACAGAAAACAACACTGGAATGTATCACCTTTCCCTCAAATTGGAGGAAGGCCTTTTTAAAGAAAGCAAAAGACTCTCCTTGTTTAAGCACATCCAGGAAGATCTCACAGGACAGCACTGAGGTTCTTTTCTGGATCAATCCATATCTTGGCTGACTGGTTAACTGCAGATCAACATTCACTTCCTTTTCCCAGCGCTTTCCAACACAGAATCAAAGAATCTTATTTTAAGTCGGAATCAGAGAAATACGTTTCTAAATATATTATAATAAAAAGTGGGGCAAATTAAGGGTATACAGAAAGGAAATCTGTGATGATTCCAGTTGACTTCAACAGAAGTGATCACAGAGCCAGCAGCAAGCACCGAGAATAAAGGAAGACTTTCGCCTAACTTTAGAGACCCAATAGTGAGGGTAAGAATTTACTTCTGCAGGCAATCAATACTTCCACATTGACTAAATACAATAAAGAAATATTTTGTCATAAATTTCTAATTTTTAGTAAATTAAAATTAGGTAAACTGAGAATAACATGATGCCTTGCATTCAAAAAATAAATTACTGGTCCACATTGAATTAATTAGCTGAGTTTAAACCACTACATGCACATACTTTCTTATATTCCCCCTTATTGTTAGGGTAAAAAAGGTGTGCATCATGGGAACAACGTGAAGTGGGTAGCAATCAATAAGAAGACAGAAAATAACATGAAGCATCTGAGCAATGAAAAGAGCATGCCAATGCAAAGTTCTCTGTGACAAGTAAGTGGGATGAGTCAGGAACAGATATGGCACACAAGGGAAAGAATCAGAGTCTCAACTCAGCCAATAACACTGCAGGGCGAAATAGGCAGGTAGAAGACAAAGGTCAAGAGGAAGGGCCAACATTATTGCTTCTCTGAATTCTGTGATTAATTGAAGTAAAAGCCAGTGTGGAGCACTCAATGAAACCAGCAGTAAATTTGCCACAATGTAATAGTTTCTATGAATAATACCAATTACAGGAACATTGCTGTGTATAGAGATTTGTGCCTTATAGGCTAATATGGAAGCATTGAAAAGAAAATTCAAGTAGCAAGGAATGATTCCCCTCTTTCATCCTTACCTTTTATTCAGAATGATAGAATAAATGCAAACTAAGTCTTCTACACTATACACCACAGGGCTTTGTCAGTATATATTTGTTTCCAAAGAAGCTTTGAAATAAAACCTTCGTATCTGTTTCCAGGTTAAAGGGCCACAAAACACAGAAGAGGAAAAGGTCTGAAACAAAGACTTAGATATGGGGTAGTTTAGCCTCTTTCTATTCTACGTAAACCATTTCAGGATATCTATAACCTCTGCAAAATATGGGGGAAAATACTGGGGAAAAATTTGCAGTCATTAAAATGCATCGTCATCTTTTATGCAGTTTCCAGCAGTCTTTCCAAAGGTTGTCCGTGCTACTTAGAAAACTGTTATTCTTGATGAATATTCAGAGGTTTTTATCTCAAAAATATGAAAAATGGGAGATTTCAACTGTTCAAATATTAATTAAAACATTAAGGTCTGTATTTCATGACTGTTAACTGTTCAATGAACACTCTTGACTGCAGATCTTGATAAGCATTGCTATGCCCTTTTCTACAGGTACTTAAAAGGCCGTTAAATTTTAACTATTAAAATGTGAATAGCACCTGTTTCTCTGAAATTTAAATACTTTAAAATTCCCAGGTCCTCTTGTTAAATATCCGTCTCTTTTAGGCCAACTCATGTTTTAACTGATCTCCTTTCTTATGACCCTGAAAAACTGTAAGCATAGGTATCTCCATAACAGGAGGAGTAAGAAAAGCCTAAGGAACAATAATTATCTCTATTGCTAACTTATACAATCAGTAATACAAAGATAACTTGTCCATAAACCTTTGGAATGATTTTGGAAATCTGTATGTGAAATCTAATCTGGTTTTATGAAACATTTGTACTCCTGTGCAGCTATGTTATGGATGTAACATTCTTAACTCTCTGAGATTCTGAAGGGCAGACCATAAGAAACAAACCCTCAAATTTCTCCATTATTATACCTTGTGTTGCCACCTCATGTAGTTACATTTTTGTTGTCCACGTCAGGCAGAGCAAAGGAAAATCAGATATGTGGGTCAGAAACAGATTACTCAAATAAAAGGAAAAGATAGGAAGAAATAAATCTGAAATCCTTCCAGTTCCCTCCCAAATAGCACACAAAATGAGGTGAAAGCTGAGGCCAGAGAAGCTGTAAAAGAGAACTGATAAGCATTTTCCTAGAGCTCAGTGTGTCAAATGTAAGCATAAGCTCACTCTCTAAATACACATATTCCAAAGCATTTTGACAGCATGACATTTTTTTGATGTTAAAAATTATCAATACATCCTTCCAAAAACATTCGGCCTCACCCTTGCTCCTTTCCTTTTGAAATTTGTAGTGCAGCTATCAGTAGAAGCTGAGCCTGACTTGAAAAACAAGATTTATATCAGTGCAGAACCCTTTGAAAAATCCCACTTTACACCTAACATAACAGCCAGACAACAGTTACATGTTGATTCTGGAGGAAAGTTATGACAAGTAAACTATTATACTCCATCTTTCAAGATTCACCAAACCAGGTAACACAGATCTCAAGTTAGAGCACTAAATGATTTGGTCACTCTTATTTTCTTGTCCTCTGTACATGACCCTCACAATAACTACTGAAAAAAAGGTAATTTATATTCTTTTAGAAGCATGTGGAGAGATATTCAGGTTAGACCTTTATGATAATCCATTTAGCTTCTTGCACCAACTCAACTTTTCACATTGGATGTTTGACGAGATGATAACTAAACAAAATTATATACAATTGGTTTCTTATTTTTATTTTTTTATCACAATAATTATTTTAGCAGTAGCTGACAGGTAACACAGAAGGATGAGGAAAATGCTGTTAGATTTTGAAAATGAGGTCAACTAAGCATGTAATTACTTTCTCAAAGATTCACATAACTGGGCTCATCTATTTGAACAGAGTTCAAATTTTGGTCATTGTGTTCAAATCATTCCTCATTACCCATTGTAGGTGCTACAAAGAGAACACTTCTTATTTCAAAACTCTTTAAGTGCTCCCAAGGTACTGAATGGTAAAATGTTTTACAACTCTCTGTTGTTAAAACTACCGATGACTTCTCAATTTTAGTGTCTACCTAAATTGGGAAAAAATACCTGATACCAAACACAGCAGCACACATGAAATACAAACAATGATATTTGAAATTGTATAGCTTTTTTCTATTACAAGCTTGCAGCCTCAATTTGTTTTCATTTAGAAACTGGAATTGCCACTGAAAACCAATGAGAACTGGACAACTGAGACACAGGACTAGTCTGCGTGGAAGGATTTACATCCCAATGTAAATCAACTCTGACAGATTTCATATACTTCAGTGGAAAACAAACAAACTGAAACAAAGAGAGAAAAACCTGCTCTTTTAAGTCAGTCTGAAACATGGAAAAAACATAAAAATTATTAGAAACAGATCAAATGCAATGGTGCCAAAAATCAGGCCTTACAAAACCCATATAGAAGTGACCAATATTTCAGATTTCATATATTTTTTTTCCCTTGTAGGAAGAAAGGGTCAGGCAATGGAAAGGGGATGCTTCAGTGCAATTCTACAAAAAGTATTTTAAAGCTTGCAAATATATCTGCATTTTAGCTTGCATTCATGTCGCTATACAATTATACAAAAGTTTTCGCATTTCCAGCTAAAACATATATCAATTATTTCAATAGAAAAGTCAAAACCCTGCAATCATTATGTTGCCCATAAATCCCCTGATTTTCTCCCAACTTTGCAGAAACACATTTTGAATCAATTTACCTTTAAAAATTTTTCTTGCTAAGTACAAGCCCAGCAGATGGATTTGAGATCCTGTTCTTTTTCATTTACACATAGAAGTGATGAAACATTACAGAAGTGGAACAGAGTTGGAAATTCTATTGCTAGAAAAGGATAAAGTTCCCTCTCTCATACCTCTGTTAATTCTTCAAATTATAAATGGAAAATTAAAGTGTTTCAGTCACAGAAGAGTAAACTTGAATTTAAAATTACAAGATTAGATTGAGCTGAAAATATAATTTAAATTATCATTGTTAGTGTGCAACTTTCTTGGAAGATTTTCCTGTCACTACCAACTGAAAAAAATCGATAGATATTTACAGCTATTAGACTTATTGCCTTGGGGACAAAAACTTTTAGCACAGTCTGGTATATACTGGCCTCCAAGTCTCTGCTCTGGAGAAATAAGGACTCTTAAGTCTAACAAGTTTTTAGAGATTTAAGGTGACAGAGCAAGACAAATCTAACTTTCAGGATCTGTAAATGCTGAATTAGTAGAGTCTCACATATTTTATAGCAAATATTAAGCTTCTATTTCTTTTCCAGAAGTAAGAAAGAATAATCATGATAGATGACTGCTCCTAAAAGAACAGGCATGAAAAATTAAGCTGGTTTATTTAAATTTGTTTGTTTTTTTCTTATTTCTTAAGTAAAATCTTTTTCTACACTGCAGAACATGCCTGAATTTCTTCCATGAGCTTAGAGTTTCATTTGGGGGCACTAATATCCTGCATTTTCCTTTTTTCCCTCAGTAATATTTGTTCTTGCTGGTTATCTTTGAGATTTCATCTTTGAGATCAAGTTTATCCAAGAGAAAAAGGAGGTCACAAATAATAAAGTCAAATTGTGCCGCCACATGTATTTTTGTAGCATTTTCAAAAGAAAGAGTATGTAGAAGCCGAAAACAGCATAATCTCCCACGAAAATGACTTTCACTGCAGTCACATGTGACCCCATGCAGAATCAAATACAAAGAAAAAGGGTAACCTTTCAGGGGGAAGCAGGCTAGTAAAATGCCTATTAAATGGTGTAATAGTACAACTGTACAAACCATAATATTTATACAAATTCTAAACATTTAAGAAGTAAAAGGATAATGGAATTATAAATATAATTTCTTGTTATTGTATAATTTCATATGTTCTCTATTGGCTAGGAATTATGTGAAACAAATTAAAAATATTTAGAGATTTTTTGTTTAAAAATATTTTTAAACCGTCTTCTATAAATACATGAAAAACATTACACTTTTGAAACAGATGAGATAGTTAATAGCTTTTACACCACCCTTGGGAACGTCAACAAAATATGCTTGCTCATTCAAAAATCACAGAAATGGAGACAAACCATTTGTTAAATAAAGGACAAAAGATGAATTTTCACCTAATTTCTCATAACTAAAACCCTCAATCATCAGTGAAAAAACAAAAGTACAGAAAATTAGGAGACATTCTATCCAAAGTGAGGTTTAGATTCGCTAAGATGAATGTTAAGGAAAGAACATGTTGGAAGGCTATGTTAGAAAACTAGAAAAAAATTAAGTCCAGGTAAAAATATACGAGAAATATTAGAAAAGGTAAAATTAAAAAAAAAAAAAAAGACAAAAAGTAATGAATTTTGAAAACAACACAATGCATAGACTGAACTATGACATAATGTGCAAAAAAAAAATAAAATTCTGTCAACTATGAGTAATTCAGACATTAATTATTAAAGTTTTTCTTTCTTAGAGGAACTCATTGTTTACTCTTCTCTACAGTAATGTGAAATTTTGCATGTAACAGTGAAGAAAGTATTTGGTAGACACTATTTAAGCTGTCTAAACTGTGAGTATTTACTGGGAAGCTGAGGAGGAACTTTTCATCAGGAGCTGTAGTGATAGGATAGAGTAATGGGTACAAATTAAAAGAGGGGAAATTTAGGTTAGATATTAGGAAGAAATCTTGGCTGTGAGGGTGGTGAGGCCCTGGCACAGGTTGCCCAGAGAAGCTGTGGCTGCCCCATCCCTGGAAGTGTTCAAGGCCAGGTTGGATGGAGCTCTGAGCAACCCTGGGATAGTGGAAGGTGTCCCTGCCCATAGCCGGGGGTTGGAACAAGATGGCCTTTAAAGTCTTTTCCACCCCTTTAATATTCCATGATTGTATTCTGACTTGCTGAAGAATGAGGAACATGTTCACCTCTAAATTTTTGAACAGAAATCTGTCTACTGAGCGTGTCAGAGCACTGCATTTGCCTGCAATGCTGGAGCCTGGTTGCAATGATCTGGGAAAGGGTGCTCTAAATTTCCCTTCCTGGACTTGACTTTGTTGATATTAAAGCTGTATCTGCAGCACAGCTGGATAGGGACAAACACACCCAGTGACCCCTACAGAGGTGCCATCAGTCCTGTGTTCCTGCACTTCTAAACCATAGCAAGGACTTCCAAAGGTTTAATGAAATCTCCCTGACAAGATTGGCTGCAAGTGTTTACAGTGTTTTTCATTGCTGCACCTGATGTTACATGGCATGGAATATCCCTCCGACCTGACTTTGTCCCAGCCAAATATCTTGCCAAACCCCACCCTGCTCACTGTGGGAGTCAGAATGGGAAACAGAGAAAACCTTGGCACTGCTCAGCCACAGCTAAAATATGAGAGAGTTAGGAACATTGTTTCAGACACAAACACAAAACAGGGTGTTATACAGGCTGCTATGAAGAAAACTAACTCCACCCCAGCTGGACCCAGAGCAACAGATAAAAAGGATATTACTTAATCTAATGACGTAATTTAGTGAGTAAATAAATATTGATTAAGTAGATATAATAACCACTTCATCTATTTCAATGGTATGAAGCTTTCACATGGGTGACAGTTGGTGACCCTAATGACAAGATAAAAAGAGGAAAAAAAAGAAATGGTAGAGGTGATTTTTGCAATACTTACCACTATTTAGGTAATAGGGAATTTTAAGCTCCACGGGAGGAAACTCTTAACTAACAGCTCAATTCTGAAAAATTTCAAGAAGATATGAATCCCTGTATTACAAATCTCGCAGTCAGACCAATACTGTTAAAAATCAGACCCCTTGCTTGATCTGCCACCCTTTTGGAAACAATATATTCAATATCAGGAGGCAGACACTGTGTTTATTGTTGAATCTTATTCTCTGCACATTGTTCCTATTTTAACTCAGACAAATAAAACATAGTTTTCTCTTTCCCTGTTAGAAAACAAGATTTTTAGTTCTCTCTGATCAGGTTTTATACTATTGCATGAACCGCTGGGATTTCTGCTTTGTGCTACAGGATTTACACTGATCATCTCTTCTGTTTAACTTTCACAGTGATGTTCCACTGTGCATTGAAGTCAATATTACAGATTTTAAACAGACGTTTGACTGTAGCATATCCACTGGTTCACTGAACAGTGTACCAGTAGTGATGACTTTGGGACCTGCTGGACAGCAGTCTGTTTTCAGACACCTTAAAACGTATCTTTCTAAAAGCCCTCTTTCTTGGAGTGGTTAATATACACAGGTTTTAGGCTCTTGGTACATTAAAGGAACTTTTTCAAGAACTTCTGAAAGTTTCTGAACTAGTGGAAGGTGTCCCTGTCCACAGCAGGGGGGTTGGAACTGATCTGTAAGGGCCCTTCCAAGGCAGGCCATTCTGATTCTGTGATGATATGTAATTAGACTATAGATTAGACCATGTCAATGTAAGTGGGAAATGGTTATTTTCAGTTGTATGACATCCTTCTGTTGGTTAAGTGCACATTTAGGCAAAGCCTGTATGATCTGTACCCCCAACAGGTTTCTCTGAGTGATACAACATTTTATGCTTTCTAAGCGCTTTCTGGGTTCTCTGAAGAATTTTTTTTGCCACTGGGCTATATCAGATTGAAATTGTGCTCCTGGAGCTGGCTCAGCTAAGCCAGACATGACTGAAGAGGGGTCAGAGAGCATTAACCCTTCACTCCATAGCACTGAACTGCTCACAGAACATGGCACGTGGCCTGCTCATGCTGCCTAACAACATCAAAGCAAATCCAAGCAGGTGATCCAGGGCACTGTGGTGCTGATGAAGAGATACATGGGTTAAGTAGCATGGATAAGGGAGACAAATTCAGGACCGATTCAGGCTCAGTTCAGTGGGCTACATGTGGAACCAGAGTCTGGCAGTCCTGCAAACACCCTGAGTAACTTGCCACTTCCTTGACCTTAGACATCAGGGTAGGCAAAGTAACTAAACTAATTATAGATTTTGTCTATAATTTTAAAGAGGGCTTTTAAGCTAAGAACTGGAGCTTTCAGTTCTTAAAAAAGGGGGTTTTGGAAAGAGTCAGTCTTTCCTGCTTTGGAGTCAACACAAAATTCTATATAAATGAAAAGTTGAGGGAAAAAAACCCTTTGGTTGTGGTTGTTGTTTTTGCTTTTTGTTAGGTTTGTTTTGTTTTGTTGTTGTGGTTTTTTTTGTTGGTTTTTTTTTTTTTTTTGTCTCTGTGTTGACCTCATCCAGACTTGGCCTTTTGCCTGGTCATTCCTGGTCATTTCCTAGTGCCCAATGGGAAACATCAAGGATGTTGATACATCAACTTTCACTGTCTGCAAACTAAGAAGGAAAAAGAGAAAAAGGACCAATTTCATGGCACAAAGAACCTAAAGTGATAGTGTAGGGAAAAAGTTCCAAATGCTGTTACCTGCTGTCAGAAATGGATCTTTAATGGCAGATAAAAGCTGAACATGTCCCTAAAGTAAAATAAACCAGAGGATGACAGCAGAAGATATTCATAGGGAGTGAAAGGAAAGTGCTTTGCTTTGGAATCAGGCCGTAAGGAAAAGAGCAGCTAAGGATAATTCACTTTACAATCCTCCCCAGGCTGTATTAGTCCTCTTGCAATTTTGGAGAATAATAGAACTAAAATGTTCTTTCCTGGAGCTGTGAGTTCAGCTTCATTAGGTCGTTTTTCTGTATATTGGCATTTAGATAGCAGGGAGATATGTCCCTTTCACCACCCAAAATGGACAGATACAGATCATTAAATTGCCTGTTCTAATATCTGGAAGGATCAGCTAAGCTTAGGGATGTAGTGCATGTTTCTCCAGAAACAGCCCACCATTTTCCTAGGAATTATGTCAACTAACTCCTATAAATCCTGCTGGTCATAGTTGGAAGTTGTTGTTAACAGGCCTGATCCAAAGCCCGCTTGAGCTGGGAGATTCTCACTGACATCACCATTGCAGCCATCACTCGTTGTAGACCAAGCCCCAGGACATCACAGAATAGTGATTATATTTTAAAAAATTGTTTAAAAATCATTAAAAAATCATACACGCATTTTAATCTTACTGCACTACATATTTATAGTGGTTAAGTAAAATCGATATTCAACGTGAATATCTCAGATTTCAGCAGCATTTTAAATCTAGATTCAAATACAGCTTTTTAAACATGTATTTAATTAAGAAACAATGTTTAAAAGTCATTTTCTAACAAAATGTAATGCATTCAGTTATTGCATTTATAAAAGTGTCGGCTTAGTTTTAAACTCCTCTCAACATATAAAAAGAAGCTAAGCCACATTAAAAGTCTCCACATTATTTCAACTAATAAGTCTACTTGAAAACCAGTAAAGTTTAGCCCCAATTTTAACAAATGTTTAGGTGAGATGAGATGGTGATCAGCTTGAGAATGGTTTTAAAATAACTTTCATGTTCATGAATACTAAACAAATTACTTGTTGAGGGAAACATATTGCTGTAGCAGTTGGAAAATCAACAAGAGAAAATTAAACCTGACTCATAATTTTAACTTTGATTCAGTAAAGCATGGAAACACATGCTTAAAGCCAACACAAAGATGGTAAGTCAAGTCAGCCTCGAAGTAAAGTAAAAAATCTTCCCTCTGAGGAATGTCTGTTGAGCCAGAGAGATTATCCAAGGGTAGAAAATGAGTTGGAGCGTGAAAAAATACATTTTTAAGGGAAGATGTGCCAATAAAACCAGCAAAGGAGCAAATGTTATTTCTTTATTAGAAATTTCAGCCGTGTTCCTATGGCTACAGAAGTGAATATTGCAGGAGTGGGTCAAGGCCTTAGCTCGAAGTACAGGTGAAAGAGTCCCAGTTAGAGAGCACTTAGTATTAAACACGTTTTCAGCTAACTGGATGCGAGGAAAATTCTTTAAGGTACTTAAAAGGCCCCAAACCTCTCTCTAAATTAATCTTAAAATATTAGTGTTAAAGGACTTCGGAAGGACTTTCACCACATAACATATTTAGAAAAAAAAAAGAAGGAAGAGCTGGTCAAAAACCCCAAATGTACCAGTGCAGGTTCAATTCCCAGGTGAAATGTCTGAAAAACAACAGAAGAAAATACTACAACTCATTGTAAGCATCCCAAATGACACGGAGATGTTACAAAAACAGAGAAGTTAGAACATGGATATTTTAAAAACAAGTCACTCAGAACAATCTCATTCAATTTTTTCCCCCGGAGAGGAAGAGAGCAAGTTTAGACTAGATAATACGAAAAAGAATTCTTCCCTGTGAGGGTGGTGAGGCCCTGGCACAGGTTGCCCAGAGAAGCTGTGGCTGCCCCATCCCTGGAAGTGTTCAAGGCCAGGATGGATGGGGCTCTGAGCAACCTGGGATAGGGAAAAGTGTCCCTGCCCATGGCTGGAGGATTGGAATAAATGATCTTTAAGGTCCTTTCCAACCCAAACCATTCCAGAAGTCTATGGCAGCAAAGGTTTTATACTGGCTCAGTCAGATATTTTGACTTTAGTAGACTTCTGATTCTGTTTTATATGCAAATTTATCATAATGAATCTTTGTGAGGTGAATAGAAACCTTTTGAAAACCTATTCTCAGAAAGCTGCCATCAGTGGTTTGGTACCTGGAAGGAAGCCTGTGAAAGGGTTTCGTAAGAACTATATTTAAGCAGAAACAAATGCTTAACAACATTATTTTTGTGTAAACATAGTTGTATATATGCAAATTTAAAGCATACACATTTTATTCCTTTGCTGTTTCTGATTAGCTTCAAAAAAACCCATTTTTGCTGCTTAGTCTTCATTGTGCTTTGTCCAATAAAACAAAGATTTTTGCTATTGATTTGAGTTATTCTTTATTGTACTTTGTCCAATAACAAAAAGACTAAGATCTCAAAAAGCAGAATATTTCATTCTAATCAGATTAATGGCAAGTGCTCATTCGGGGTTGAAAACCTGTGAGACAGTGAATGAGACATGAAGGAAGTGAACCCACCTTTACTGACAATGTAGTGGTTTTAGGTTATAAAAGACAAATGTACTCCCCTTCTGTTTTGCAGTGATTTTTCATCTTGCATAAAAGTGTTTTACCGATTTCTGGGAAAAAAAAAAAAAGCAAAAACCAAAACAACGAAACCGAAAACAACACCTGGCTCCCCAACCCTCCAAAAATAAAAAGGTTTTCATTATTCATATTCGAACTTTACCTTGAAAGTTTCAATCCCATATGTTTTGCTGGGAGTACAGTTCTAGGCACTGCTTTTTAAATACTCCAAGAGCTGAAGGAAAACCAAGGCTTGCCTCTGTGAAGGACCAATCTGCCCACCGGAGGGCAGTGCTGCTCTTTCCTGAGCCCGTATTTTTCCTTCTTCATTTGGAAGGGAAAAAAAGGACAAGCATCAGAAGCCTGGATTTCAGGGGGCATCTCTGCAAAGTGCAGCTGTACTGCTGCTCTTGGTGTTGCACTGACAGCTTAGGATAGGGAAAACACACAGAAACCTTCCCAAAGTTATGTTGTGGGTGGAGTTAACTAATCAGTGGAAAAATGTACACATGAAAGCTTTGTGTTGATGCTTCCACAATTTACAGTTTCACCCTGATTTGACAAAACTCAGCCTATGCAACTTTGATAGAAATAATAGATCTCAGTCTGAATTACATAAAAAAGAAAGAATTTAACAATAAACTCTATTTCTGAAAATGACAGCCTTGATTTCCTGCTCCAGAGAGACAGTTTTGCTGATTTTTTATTATGGTTACAGTTATGAAATTTTAGAAAACCACTGCAAACAAGCATTGTTTCTGAGAAAAACTGCAGTTACCAGAAATTGTTCTACTTATTCTTCAAGTGTTACAGTTTGGTCTCTGAGTAATTACCAAAATAATTTTGTTCTTTCATTCACTTGGAAACTGATGATCACACAGACTATGCTAGAACAATTCTGCTTCTTGACAAAAGGATTGCCTCTTCCCAAAAAGATCAGGAAAATCAATGTGTTCCAGATGGCTCCTTAGGCATGGATCTTTCAGCAACACACACGTTTATGTATCTGCAAGAGTAATTTTTTATTCAAATCCTTGAAAACAAAGTAGCATACCAACAAAAATTAATTCAGATTATTTTTGTTGAAAACTTTAAGAAAGATAAAAAAGGAGTACAAGCTGTTGTGGTTTTTTATTCAGAAAAATAGAGATGCTTTATATTAGCATTTGTTCTCACCCTCACTACTTCACTCATTAAGATGAGACAAGCATTTCTTAGGTCCAGCTTTACCTATGTAAATATTGCTATTTAATCAACTTCAAATGTGTGAAGGGGGTACAATGGATTATAATCACTCAGGATTTCAGCGCTGAAAAATAAATCTTCAAATATTTTTCTTCATGGAAACCTTGTTTACAAAACCCAGAAACAGCCTGCAAGGATTTCTAAGGTGGTACATCTCCAGCATGGTGGTGATTTTATGCACAATTTAATGTAGTCTTTTCTACAGGATTTTTAACTAAGTCCATCAAAGCTCAACAACAGCTGTAGATGGGAAATAAGATTGAATATGTCAAAGGAGATCATTTTTCTAGGCAGAAGAGAATGATAGCTGTCCTGGGGAAAGAATTGTGTCCTGAAACTCTCATCCAGTCACATGGGTTTCAGAAAAGATATTAATTACAAGAATGAGGACGTCCTGTTTGTGAAATGATAGTCCTGTTTAGTTAGTTTCTTTAGTTTAATTGCCCAATTAGATTGCTTCTTGAAAAATTGTTTCTAGGAAGCATTTTCTCAAATAAAGATCAGGGAATCCAGTTTTACTCTGATTACATCTGCCTGTTTCTTGTTTTTCACTCACTCTTGCTCATGTCACCATTTTTTAAAGGATTTGGGTACTGAACCTGTAATTTCCTTGTTGGATAACTGAAAGGGTCCCTCTAGATTTATTGAGTCTGTGTTGGCATCACTTGCTCTTCTCACAACTGCAGAGGCAGATCTGATCTGATATTAAATTAGGATGAGTTTTGCATGGTAATGACTAGGCTCAAAATTCAACTTTGGTGCATGTCCCAGAGGTTTTGTATTATCACCTTCCAGCCTCCTCTCCACATCCTCATCTCACTTCTAATAAGATTTCTGTGTCTTCAAATTCACTGATTTTTAGCTCCACAACAAATTCCATTTGGATGTTTTCATAATGCTGGACCGTAGTCAGAAGCTATGAAAAGAAAATAGTTCATAAAGAATTATTCTATTTCATTTTCTTACTGCTAAAGGATTTTAAGCTGACAGACTGCAAATAATCACTAAATAAGGAAACTCATCTCACTTCCCTTAACCTTTGAACAAGAAGCACAGAGAGCTAAATAGCCACAAATCACCTGCCAAATGACCTTGATATGTCAGATGCTGTTGACATGGTCAACAAGGGCATTTGAAGAAAAATAAGAGGAAAAATAACTCTCAGCTTATAAAGAGCATCTCTGTAACTAATGTATCTACTTGCACCTTTTTCTAACTCTTCATTTAAATTAGGGTTTAATTTTTCTTGCAGTAGAGGCCAGTGCAATCTGCTGTTATAACTGTAGGTTCTGCATGTAAACTCTTCTACAGTTTCATATGTGCTCGTCTTCCCATCTTCATCACTTCTAGGGTTTTCTGTGCTAGGCCTTGATTTTGCCTCAGAGTTTGCTGTGACTTAAAAATAGATGTGTAAATCATTTTTGTTTATTACCTTGCACAGAGCTTCAGTACGAACAGCACTGAACGCCATTAAAAATAAGGTGATGGGTGGAGGGGACTGCGCATTAAACATAGAGCCAAGAGTTTCTTGTTAGCCTAATAAAAATCTTAGCATAAATGCAAATGAAGCAGTAGTTATTACAGCTACAAAACACTAACACATAGCTCAAACTGGTAAATAAAAAAACTCACTGACTATAAAAAATTAAGAGTTGTAGAGGAAGACTTACAAGTTATCTGTGCCTTTCACGTGTTATGCCCACCTTTTCCATGGCTGCTACAGTCAATTGGGACAATTTTCTTGAAGCAGAGAGATCTAGAGTGGTATCAGCATCCCAAAGACTTTTCAGGAGAGGGATGCTGATGGTGGATTTTCTTCTTCCTCACCTGCTGCCTTTCCCCTGCTACCAGAGAAAGGGTGAAAGCTGCCCTACAACCCCCCAGTATCGCCCAGGAGTTGCCTGGGGCTGCATCCTCTTCCCTGGTGGCACTTCCAGAGCTGGAGCTCAGTCAGGCTGAGCAGTGGGAACTCAGCTCAGCCCCTCTCAGGCCACGGGCACTCCGTGGACAGAGCAGTGCAAATAACACCCAGAAGAAAACATATTACAGATAGTTCTAAGCAGGTTACCTGAGGCTGTCCTAAGAATTTTTCTTGGCCTCAGCAAGAAAACAGTCTGTTCCGTGCATAAATGATGTCTATTTTACTTACTGGGTAATGATTAGAACATCAGCTCACTCTGGTGTTTTCTAGAAACCAGAAGAAAAACTGAAGAAACACCGGAGACACCTGAATTTATATTGGAAAGTTGATTTTTGCTAAAGTTAATAGCTGATAGTAGAATGAAAAAAAGAATTTCATATCCTTTAACCACACTGTAACTTTTGCAAAGCAACAGAAACAGCTTCCACAATCAGCCTGCTGCTGACTAAGTGGATACAGAAGATGTACATATGGAAAATGAAAAGTTATATTATCTTTTTGAAGAAAGTCTTTGGGAAAGATTTGGCACATAGAGTCAATAATGAATCTAGAAAAATAAACTAGCTCAGACTGGAAAAAAAAATATTTATTTCCATTTCTCTTATTTAACTTGGGAAAACATTCTCTCCCTTTTCTCTTCCTTTTTTCTCCCATCAAAGTCATCCCATGAAGGAATCCAAGTAATCCATGAAGGAATCCTTCACTGATAGGAAGATCACTTCCTGGGCTACCATTAACTCTGCAAAGAATATTTGTTTGATCAGCCTGTGTCAAGTGCAAGAAAAAATAACAACCTTTCATCCATATAAGTGCAAACAGGTACAAACTGTCTGCAATAAATATTACTTTCTGTGAGAGTCTTCCAAATGCAGTCAAAGAATATGAGAGATGGACTTTTCTTATAAAGATAAGTAATCAATCCATGAAGAAAATGCGTGCTGGCTTTGCCCATGGCAGCAGACTCCTGAAGCTCCTCTCACAGGAGAGGAGCTGAGCAGTCATCCACCAGCTGGCATTCCAGCTTTCCTGGGTCAGAATTTCCTGGGCCGGTCACAACATCTCAATTACAGAATAGTGTATTTGAATGCCTTTGACTTTGAAGAGATTGGTGATTATGTTGCATTCCTTTAGACACTTCCAAAGCATTTGAGGTTAGCACATTCCATACAGACCCTCCGACACAGTCTACTGAAGATCAGAATGTCCTTCGGAATTCTTCTTTGAGTGAAGATAACATTGTAATACCCAACAACCGGTTTGGCTCTTCTGGAAGTTTTGAATTCATACCTGCGTAACTCTGAGTGTTGGCTCAACTCCTGCTCCCGTTTTGGCCTGATACACTCTCTTGTGTTAAGACCTGAAGGATGCTCTGGTCAAAGCCAGAACAACATGTTGCTGGGATGCAATGCATGGGAAGGAGCAGAGGCCACTCTGCAGCCATTATCACCCTCAGCTCGCCCTCTCCTGAGGATATCACCTCCTGCCCTCTTGTGTAGCAACTGTCTGGAAGTTTCTTCGGAATCCAGTAAATAATGGATGTGGTACAGACCAAACTTCCAAGACGGAAGGTATAAATACATTGGCTGACCTCAAGCTTAGCCTTAGTCTGTGCCAGAAGAGATTCAGATTGGACATAAGGAGGAATCTCTTCACTGAAGGGGTTGTTAAACATGGGAATGGGCTGCCCAGGTAGGTGGTAAAGTCATCATTCCCTGAAGGTGTTCAAGAAATGACTGAACACGACACTTGATGCCATGATCTGGTTGATAACATGGTGATCAGTCAAAGGTTGGACTTGATGATCTCAGAGGTCTTTTTTAACCATAACGATTGTGTGATTCTTTGAAAAAAGCTTTTGAAGCAGATCCAGCAGCAGCTGGACTGCCCAGACTTTTATGCTTCCCAGAGTGATGCAGGAAGGAAGATGAAGAATGAGTGCTCTCACCATTGTCTAGGGAACCATTTTGCTCATAGACATGTGAGTCTGTACAAAGGCAATTGAGGCAATATTTGTCTTGTTTAGTTTTATTTTTGCTAATGAGTTCATAAAACAAAGCTTAATTCACAGAGACCATTGTTCTCTAAATTTGAGATGTTCAAATGGACTGTGACAATAATGTTCACTGAAAGAGGACCTCACATTCCTCTGGTGCACACATGGCATTGTGATTAAGACAAATAATAATACTATGAATGTTCATATTAACTTAATTATTAGTTATCATTGCTAGCCATGGGGTCAGTAAAGTTGTTAATGATTGCTGCATTCATAGACCAGGTGGAAAAGCAAGATAAGGAGCCCTTGGAACAGCTGCATCCAGGCTGGCATTGCACAAATCTGAGCAAAGGTTGTCATATCATGTTATAAAAGTCTGAGACGGTTCCCAAGCAACCTGTTAAACATGCTTATAATGCACCATGCTCTGTACTGCCTGTAGAGTAAATAAATCTGTCCTTGGCCTAGCGGGCTTTTTTTTTTTTTTTTTTTTTTTTTTTTTTTTTNNNNTTTTACTTTTCCTGCTCGTTTATTCAGCTTTAAAGCCTGTGAACAAAGATGGCAATCCCTTGCAGCCTTAGACCATCCCCCAGCACTCCCTGCCCTTACTTCAGAAAATTCAGTGGCCTCATGTCCCCTGTGAGGTTTGGGAAGGCCACGTTTGAAGATTAACTCTCAAATGAGACCTTCCAAAAGTGATCAGCACTTCTGTTCTGTAATGCTGTGAGCCTGAAAGAGAGGTCTGAGCAAATCATACATCCTCCACCTCTGCAATCTGTTTCCAGTGAAGACCTGCAGCTCAGAGTGAATTTGATATTTTTAGGCCAGGCCTGAGATATGTATTATTTATAGATATCTTAGGCAAGAATTTCTAAAGCGACCAAATTTAAAAATAATGTTGGAGTTCTCCCCCAGTACACAGGTTACTAATGGGATTTCAGAAAGGAACATGACCTCTCATCATATCAATATTTGATCAGGCAATAAATGTGACTTGATTAGAAACTCAGAGGTGGCAGAATCCTCAGTGATTATGTTCTGTATTTTAAAATTTTAGCAAATCTTTTTAGTGTGTACTGGTGACACAGTAGAAGCTATGTTGTTCTCTTAGCCCCTGTCCCAACTTCATAGAGTGACCTGGCTTGTAAGGGACCTTATAGATCATCCAGTTCCAACCCCCTTTCCACTAGATCAGTGTTCTGGCCTTGAACAATGCCAGGAATGGAGCAGCCACAGCTTCTCTGGGTATCTCACAGCACCTTTATTTAGGTCTTGCATCTATGAACAGTTATATTTTTCTTTTTCTAGCCTCCCACTATGATCCTGGAAGAGGCTCCTATTTCTGGGAATGGTTGTTTTGTCTGTGTTAACCGTGACCTAAATTACTGGAGTTTTTTGCATCTTTAATGATTGGCCAAAATCCCATTGTAGGAATGCTGTGGTAATACAGAAAAGGCTCCACAGCTATAAAAAACTTCAGGCCAAGTATGAAACTGTCAATAATGACAAACATAGCAAAATTTAGAGAAAATGGGATATTTTGGTTTGCTTAATATATGTTGATGGCAAGACACAGATCTTGATACTTCTAAACAAACTGAGTTTCTTGCAGAGTTGGGTATGGAAGAATAAGGTTGCAGAGGGTGTAAATAGAAACAGTCAGACATGAGGAGTCATTAGTCTGGTGAGCAAACATTATATAGATTCTTTCAAGGAAAAATAAAAAGCTGGAAAATATCTGAAACCCAGAAAAAATACTTGAAACTGTTGAGATAACTTTTTCTCCACACTGCAGGATTATTCTCCATTTTCAGCTATGAACTTTATAGAGATTAATAGCATAAAAAAGAACTCCCACGATACAAGAACATGCAGAAATGAAGAAGGAAGAATAACCCTTAAGTGATGCATTATTTAAGCACTGACCTGTGCAATAGTAACCAGAAGTCTGACAAATAAAAATAGCATAAATTTCTGGGTCACACTTTTCAGGGAGGATATTCTGAAATACTGCTCTGTACAATAAGATTACGAGTCCAGCAAGGATTTCTTCTCCATTCTTGCCTAATAAACCTATATGAAAAGACCATTCCTGCAGTTTCAGCTGGGAATCAGACTGTCTGGACTATATATTACTGTATCAGTCCTAATAACTCCATTTCTATATGTATGTGGAGTTGCACTTAAGTAATCCCATTCCATTCAGTGTTACTTTCAGCTGAGAGCACAGAAGGTCAGTTAATCATGGAAGGTTAATTTTGCAAGCTATAGTGGGCATCTGAACTGCTTATTGGTCTCTAGCTTCCCTGACATAGCTTTCCCAAAAATATCAAATCAAACCCAATCTTTTCTTAAAGCAAAATGATAGCTGGATCATAACCATTTTTGCTTTGGAATATTTTGAAATGTATTTTGTGGACTGGAAAGAAAATGTGCTTGACCTAGCTACACAAAAAGCATAGAATATGGGAAAAATTTGGACAGTGGGGAGACAATTACACTTACTGTGTTAACAGTTGTACCAAGATAAAGTACATTCAAGGTCAAAGAAATTAACAGATTCAGTGGGTTTTGACTTGAGGTCATTCATAATTTTTTCATGCATACTTCAGAGCAGCACAGCCTTGTGTTCAGCAGGGACAGGAAAGACAGTAAAACAGACAAATGGCATGGAGGGGAGGAAAGAAAGTGTGTTGGAGTGAGTTGGAAAATCATAATAAATGCAGAAAACAGTACTGGGGGATAGAGAATAGGGAAAGGAAAAGACAAGGAAAACTTTTCCTGACAATAAGGAGACTTTGAGCAGCTGTCCATCTTTTATTTCATTGCAACTAATGGCAGAAGGCTCACAAAAATTTCAGGCCAGACATTCCAGAACTATGGTACCAATAACACTGATGGCAGAGGACCACTAAAAATAATTTGTGACTCCCTACCAAAGCCTGATTTTGTCACTGTGGCTACTAACGCTGGCCAAAGATACAATGAAGCTGCATTTCAATTGTTTCTTATGTTGAAAACATTGTAGTTTTAAGTAATTTCTGTATGCGGACTCACAATGTGAAAGTATTCAAGGAAATAATAACTCACAGATGTTTTGAAAGATGTGACAGAGGATTTACAATTTTACAGTTTCTGTACAGTTATCTTTTAATAAGCATCCTCCTTTCTAGTTGCAGATTCCTCTCTATTTGAGAGTGGAATTTTTTCCTCCTACATATTACAAAATTGCCATAATTTCTTTATTCCATTATAGTTTCTCAAGGCAGTGTTAGACTCAATAACAGAATACACTCAAAGAAATTTTTTATATTTAAGAAGTTATTTCTGAGAATATCAACTTAGTTTGGGAAATTGGCTTTATATGCTATCATCTTAGCTAGAAAATCCAGACCTGCACAACTTCCTGGTTTTATTATCCAACGAGCTCTTTTTTTGGTCAAAGGATATTTTCCCTAGTGATTTCAAAGAATACATAAGAAATATGTTCTGTTCCAATATCACAGGACTGTCTTAAAAAAAACCCAGACCATAGTTAAGTTATATTTGTATCATTAATTTTTTACAAACTGTTAGAATTCAGTTATCAACCATCTAAAGACGTAAATCATATATTTTCCTGTCAGTCAAGTCCAACAGAAAAAGAGAAAGGTTTTCCTATTTGGTTACAGTGTAAATTTTAAGTGATAGCAAAAGTAAATTGCTGTTTTTTCTTTTTTTAAATTTTTTTAACTATTTTTTTTCCAACTAAAGTACCTAAGACATACTGGCATAAAATATGAATTTCATCCTGTGGATGGCACTCCTGGACTGTCAAAAAACTAGTGACTTTTGAGAACTATGCCTTTGATGAAATTTTAAAGGGAAATCCAGATTGTTTGTTTCATATCCACAATATTCAGAAGGCAAGGCTTAAATAGCCAAGACACTTGTAAAATGACTGCAAATGTTATTTATTAAGTGCAGGTAAGCAGTTTTTATAGCCTCAGCACCCAGTCAAACGGTCACAGGTAAGTTCAACAAATACAGTATTTAATCAAATGAATGAGAAACTAAATCTGCTGGGTAAGCAGCAGCAAGATATTATTACAACCCCGGAATGGTTTATGTTGTACATGATTAAAGCAAGAGTCCTGGAGCCAGCTCCAGGTCCAGAAGCAAAAAGCAAGTGAATTGTCCTTTTAGAGGGTGATAGTTTGACCATGCCTTTTGCTTTCTCTTCCTGGACATCCTGAGACAATTCTCTCAGTCTCTCATGTGGGAAGGATGATGATGAAAAAAGCTTTGGGGTTAATGTGAAGTGATGCATCTTTTATGATGAAGAAGCGAGACACAAGGAATACAAGTAAGAATACATGTGAGTGGCACTATATTTGCTCTTTTGTCCAGCCTAGAATAAAATTCTCTCTTCCTTGGGGCTGGCCAGGCTCCCTAGCCTCTCACTGCTGAAAAACTGGCACTTGAACTACCACCAAGCAACGTGCAAAGAAGAGACATTTCCACAAATGAAAATAAGCAATGAATTTGTGAAAGAGTAATTATAAAGATTACAGAGAGAAAACCATTGAACAGAACTGTTTGATTTTGAGCAGAAGACGAGCAGTAGGGACTTCATCCCTGCCTATATTGCTCAGGGGGACTCTCAGAGTAAGGAGTGCAGGAAACACTGGCCACCAAGCAAAATTCAACATATATTTCATGAAAATGTGTTTGTCAAGACTCCTGTGCTTGTAAACTTGCAAAACACAGCTAAAGTTAAAAGAAACCCATTTGAAGATTTTTATTTTTTGCATCTACCCAAAATTCCTCTTCCTTTTCCCTTTTTTCTAACACAAACAACATCATACTAAGCAGCTGCTGGATGTTACTGCTGCTGCTGCACCCATTCAGGGCAGGCAAAAGCAGGTAGTTGTGTTCTGTTAGCAGGTTTTCCCATGGAAATTGTGTTGCATCCAGGGGTTCCATCCCCCTGGCTCAATCTAACTGCTGTGAAAAATGGGATCATTTACAGGACAGTAAACAGCCACACACTTGTAGCTATTTGCTGCACCTAAGTGATAAATTTTAATGCCCTAGACAGAGGCAGTCTGTGATCTATATAAGCAACCTGTAAATCAAAATAATAAGTAGCCAAATAAAATTGTTTGTCCTTTAGTGAGGAACGTCTTAAGAAGAGGGAATGCAGAGAAATTAACGAGTTAAGTGTCATCTCTGCAAGGAATAGTGTAAAACAAATTAGTAATTAAGATTTCAAGGTCATGCTGGCAAGAGTTGGTCAAGCTTTACATTGTCGTGAGAACACCGCGAGTGAGTGTGTTAAACATCCTTGCTGCCCAAATAAAACAAAGTTCTTTCTAGAAGACATCAAGCTTAAAGTGGTGTGCATCCTAGGTATTACTCCAGGGAAATCCATGTTCAGATTCATGGTTAGTGCTAGCCAAATGTACATACCAGCGATTATTTGCTTGAGATAAGTATCAGTTTATAAGAATGACCTGACTCATTGTAGGCATTAACAGTATTTCCTCCAAATCATGAGATATGGTTAAGTTAATACTTGTGCCATCCTACGTGTTCATACTTGAAATGTAACTTAGCTTCAAATGGGTATTAAGTCTCACATCTTCAACAAAATATATTTATTACTCTTAGAAATTCAATTAAGTCAAGTGTGCTGAAGAAAAGATCTCAAAAGGCAAGATTTTTGTGAAGAATTGAAAACACCTTTAAGATGTTTTTTCTTCACAGCTAACTTAGCAACCAATTTAAATATATATAGCTCAGCCAGAATTGCTTTACTTAAACACCAAACTCCATTTCACAAGCCATTAATGACATCATGAGACAGTTTCTCTCAATACCTCTGAGAAATGCTTCCTTCAAACACATCTTTACTAAAGCATTCAAGGCACCCACATGAGTGTACCAGAAAAATTATTTCCTTGCAAGGAATGTTTACCAAACCCCTATTCACTTCAGTGCCTCAGCCTACCATCACTCATTTCAGACCACAAAATTCAGTGCTTGTCCTTTGAATGAATAATACCAAATATCTCAAATGCCAGACTCATTCTGAGCATGGCACTCACTAGTGCAAGGGCCAACAAGAAACTGGCTTAAATAATTTGTTCTGGGGTGGATGTTCAGAGAATGTGGTTGTCACTCTGCAGAAGCTACAAGGCACCCCTGGAAAAATGGTAGCTGCACCCATTTCTGAATGTTCTGTTCAACAGTATCTGCTCTATAAATGCTGTATTCAACTGCATTTCAATACACTGCTTGCAAGATACCAGATTCTAAGCAAAACTCAGCTGCTTCAGCATAACAAAGCAGCTAGAAAGATGGTATAGAGTATTGTGAACCTTTTTCTTGATCAGGTCTATTCATTGTTAAACATCAGCACCCTCAGAGGTAATGAAACTCTCTTGTCACTATTTTTTCCATAGCACAAAAACAGCACACAGCAGTCCACAAAATATAATTTTTTTAATCTAAAAGGTCTTCCTCCACACTGAGCTCATGCCCTGAGGTGCTCCCTCTGTCAGAGCTGGAGTGGAGGCAGTCCAGGGCTTTTGTGCTTTCTCAAGACAGGCAGAAGCAGCTGCTATTGTCAGGGTTATTGCCCATAGCCCATGGCTATTACAGACAACTGCCACAAAGAAAAAGGTGAATCCAGTCAATGCCTTTATATAATGCATGTGCATGATACGGAGATTTCTCAGGGAAAGAGGACTGCTTGAGGTAGAGAACATCACTGACCATTACTGTGAATATGGACCTCATATTTGCCAACCTTTGCTCAGAAAAACCCTGCTCTCACTTCGAGGGTGTGTTCTTCACCACATGTGCAGTCCAGAGCCCATACAAAGAAAATAGATCCACAGAAACTGGAGATTATCCCTTACTGAGAAAAAAAGGAATGAAATAATGCGTGCAGCTAACAGCACAAGGAAGGTGGCATTTGAAAACAGCCAGGTGTGTGATAACCAGCAGTAAGATCTGAGTTTGAAGAGAGAGAGGGAATTTATTTCTGTGTGATAAACTGTAAATATCTTAATCCATTAAAGGTTTGAGACTCTTTGAGAGCGAGCACCAAATAGGTCTGTGATACATCACAGCAGTAAATGGAGAGACTGAGACCCGTATGGAATTTTATGAGAAATAAGTACTTACTCTTTCTCCAGGAAGGCAAAGACAATTTCCCCAGAACATCCCAGGCCACACAAATTTGGAGAAGTCTAATGACTTCCAAAAATGAATGTGTCTCCTCAGTGAACAGTGTCACCACTTCTTATCAGATCAAGCTGTGCTGACTGTCAGGGGGATGGCAAACTAGCACTTTGTGATACCACATGGCTGGGGCAATTTTTCCTGATGCTACCTTAGGACACCGAGCTGTTAAAGGAAAGTGGTGGTTAAATGCTGTTAACTCCATTTCTCTTAAACTGACTAAATTTGCTGGTTTTCCACAGCTTGTTATACAAGTCAGATGCGGCTGTGAATTACCATGCTAAACCTCCCTAAAATCAAGATTTTTCCTTCTTGGTTTTTTCATCCATTTGAAGTGGATTTCTTTCCTGGCTCTCTTTTCGATATTTTGACCAACAATTTCTACTTCTATTCTTAGTGTAGGTATTCCCCCTATTAATTAAAATTAAGATTAATGACAACGTCAGAGAGTTTGGTCTGGATCTGGTGGCTTTGTACTTTATTCTAATGCTGCTTTTCTAGCTACTACTGGATGGAAACCTACTTTTGTGTCAGATGTCTTCTGAATTTTGAGTGGCACAAATAATTCTAAGAGAAAGGCAGAATTCCACACTTAAAATTAATCTTGGGATTAGAGAATTGGGTTCATCCTATTCCATACACTACTATAGCCCTACACTTGCAGAGCAGAAATTCTGCATTCTCAATTAAGCCTGATGGTTGGATCCTAAAAGAAAACCACATGAGATTTTCAGAGACCACAGACAGCTCTGTGGATTTGTGATGGAGAGAAAGGAAGATAAATGAAAGTAAATGACGAAACGTGACCTTTTTCAACATGTCCTATTTTATTGTGCTTGGTAGTTACTGAAAAGGAGATCCACAGCTAACCAGAGAAAAGTGTGGAGCTGTAAGGCTATAGGAAAATACAGGCCAGCACACAAGTCTAATTCTGAGGAAAATTCTCACCTTAAGCAGCAATTCTGTAGTGCTGTGATGCAAATTATGTGCTGTGGAAAAAAGAAAAGTGGGATATTTTACTTCAGTTTCCAGGAAAGCAGTGGAAGCTGGAATAGTGATGTTGTATAGGCTGTGTCAGACCCCATCAGTGTTTGCATTGAAAGAGATGAATTAACAGAAATTATTAGTAAAACTGCATTAGACAGAACAGGCCACTCAATGAGCAACAATTAGGGAAGGGACAGAAAGGAACAACTGTTGGAATAGGGAATAGCTAACCAAACACGACAGAAGTGCAGGAAGTAAGGAATAGGTGTCAGAGGAGAAACAGCTCGAACATGTGATAAGTTGCTGCTTAGATAAGGGCTTGGCACCTTGCAGCACCTTGAGAAGATCAAACTATGAAGGAGTCGAATGCTCCAGGACAGAAAGAAAGCAACCAGCTGATGTAGCAGCTGCCTCACAATCTCATTGGAGAAGTGAACTGTGAAATAGTTACAGCTACAGAGTGTAAGATAGTTATAGTCTCTTATCTCTCTGCTTTGGGGTGTTCTTTTCGTCTTCTATGTTTGATAAAATAAAGTCAAATAACTGATATTAGCAAGCAGAGAAAATCAGTTCAGTGAACCCAAAAAGTGTAATTAAATTTTCCTGAAGTTTCAAAATGAGGCCTGAGCTGCCATTAATTATGACTTAACATAGCATCTTTGTCCGTTTTCCTGCATATCAGTTCTGACAGGATGGGCATGCTCACAAATGAGTGAGTGATTGGAATGGGAGTTAAAATCATGATATGTTTTAGGGAAAGTTTAAGCTGCAGCAAGTATTTTCCAGCAGGAAAAGGAACAGGAACTACATAAGAACTAGAACAAAAGAGAGCAGTTGCACCCAGTCTTTCTAATCATATAGAGTACAAAGTCTTTAAGATCTGAAGTACTCCTGTTCTGGGCAACAATTTTTTCAGCCTACTCATGGTTACCTTTTTTTTCCTTTAAACATTTCAGGAGATGATGAGGAGAGGAATGGATGAAGTCTTTTAGTGAGAACAGCTGGTGCTTAGTTGTCATCCTTCCAAAGGGCCCAGTAGCCTCTTAGTTATAGGACCAGGTGTTTGTTCTCAGCATGACAGAAGAGGGGCTGCCAAGCATCCACAAAGGATAGGGGTAGCAGCTGTGAGCAACTATCATCTTTTGGGGAAAAATAGCTATTAGCAGAGCATCAGGTATCTTGGAAAAAGGCAGAAAACAAGATCAAAATGTCCTGATGACAGTCAGCCTATGGAGAACATGGGCTAGACACCCAAAAAGGAAGGCAGACTGAAAGTAAACTTTTCCCACTGCACTGTTAATTGATTTTACAGCCATTTACAATCCTTTTTTGAAAAAGGAGGTGAAAATAGACCTTTCTAGAACATTCTTCTTTGTTGCACAGAAATTAAGGCAGAAATATATCTTCAAGTTTTTTCTTACATGGTTAATGATCATTTCTGCTTTCCTAAGTAGCACAGTCCATGTTTCAGGAGCCAGCATGAGTATTACTGATATTTTGATCTATAACTCCAAAACTAAGAATCACTTCCCTCATCCACAAAGCAGTTTTCCATTTTTCTGTGGTCTTTGGCCTTCCACATGGAGAAACAATTGACATTTCATCCTTTACTATGTTATTCTTGTTCTGCTTGAATTAGGACAGGTTTAAATCATTTGCTATGAAAGTGTAATGCTGTTTACTCTCAGTCTGAAGACATATTTGTGGCTGAAACGTGAAATTTTAAGTTCATCCACAAGCATATCTTAACAATTCCATCTTTACTGTTCCTATCATTCTAGTGATCTCCTGTTTGTCCCTCTGTTGCCATCATGGGTGTCATTTCATGGGTCATTGTCACACACACAGACATGAAGGAGATATTCCCACAACTGCATTACTGGTTGATGGTGGAAAAGAAATATAAATTAAAGCTCCCATTTTAAAATATGGAAGATTTACTGCTCTGACTGCTCTTAAAATTGCTGGAGACCTGGAGGTCCCTCATGGCAGCGAATGCCATGCAGTTATATATGCAAAGACAAACAAAAAAAGCAAAACACACACCCAGAGCATTCAAATTAATTTCATTGCCATTAGTTCATTGCCATCTGAATGATTATGAAGTTACTATAATACCTATTTTATTGAAATACCTTTAGACATCTTTTTTTAACTAGCAAAATTAATTTTGAAATTGTATAGCCTTCACTCTCATTCACAAAATCTTGTCCTTTTTTTTATTGTGTGAAAACTTGTAAATAACCAAACCCAGTCTCAGAAAGGTCATTCACTTGTACTAAGGAACTCCACAATTGCACTGCTTTGGAACCACAGTGAGAAGCTTCTCTCCATACTTTGGTCTCCTGAATTTCTAGGAACACACAGAAATGCCCATTACACAGAATGCATATAAGCAGCACAATGTCTGTTCAGCTGTTTGGCCAAGTAGGATAACACTCAGGAGGAAACCACTGAGACATCAAAATTGTTTTACATTTAGTTTAATTTCAGTCATGACCTTGCATGTCCAGCAACAGCCACTGCTCTATAATACAGTGTGAAACAGAAAAAGAGTCCAGAGTCTCATCTGAAACATTTAAAGCTAGAAAATAACTGCCTACAATGACTGTTAGTAGTTCAAAGTCATTTATGGCCATAGGAAAAGATTTAAGGGTCAGACCATAAAAATAGGTCATTCTATTGTTTGCATTATCCATGCAGATAAGATAGGCAGTATTGGCTCTGGTTTCCAAACAAATCCAGTTCATCAGGCTCTCCTTTATCTACCTCCTGGACTTAGTTTACTTCAAATCCTTTTGTGCTTTTCTACCCATTGAAGGAATAAGAGATAAAAGGGAAACCTCCTTTCACAAAAAACAAACAAACAAACAAAAAAAAACATAAAGCATAATATTTTCTACTCTTGTTCTTTGTTACTTTAAATCTCAGCAGTGCTGTAAGGAGAAAAGTCATCTGGAAATGCTTTGAAAAACACTGTCAACATAGCCTTAAAACAAGATAGAAAGAAAACAGTTACCAAACCAGGAAATTATCCTGAAATCTGGAAACACTCCTTGATGTATATTCATTATGAGAAATGGAAAGAGGGCAGGACAACAATCATATCTAAACAGTCTTAAACAAGCCCTGGAAGCTTTACATTCAGATGGGAGCCAGAAAAATAAACCAGCTGCTGATTTTTTCTTCCTTTTCTAATTTGACGAAGAGAATGGATTTTCTCTCAGGAGTACTCCATACGCAATTGGAGGCACTAACACTGACACTTAGTAGGCATGGAATTTGGGTCTGAACATAAGCTATCACTTCTTCCAGGGCTTTTGGCTTTTGTTGTTGTAATTCTATTTGTTTTGGTTTTAGGAGAAAGTGGAAATTTGCCCTGTTTTCTGAGCAACACCAACTTTATTCAGTTAAGACTGGAACAACATTTTAATGAAAAATCAATGCAAGTGTCAATAATCCAGTCAAAGGAAAATTCCTATTTTATACCATTGTACTGAGCATGCAACTATCCAAGGACTGTGCCTATTACTAGAATGGTCAAAGCATGGGGAAGAGAACTGGAGGGTAGAAAAGAATTGAACAACAGAGGAAAAGGTTTCTATTCTTCAATTACAAGAGAATAATGTACTGAAAACTCATGGACTTTAGAGTCACAGATAATTTTGCAGAGCTCAGCCTGTAATTTACAAATACCTTGGTAAATTCAGTCTAAAACTACCTCAGGACTAAAATCTGCCCAAAGTACCTCATGAAGACACTGTGCAATGCAAAAGATCCATTGAAGTTTTTTGGGGTCTTTGAAAAACCTGAAAGTCTGGTTTATTCCCACTGCGGAAACAAAAATGAAAACACAGGACTTGCAAATAAACAAATATTTTAAATTAAGACAGATATTCCCACAGTACTACAAGCTAAATTAATAAATAAACACAAATTCTCACTCCACAAATACCTTCATTTCATCTCGGTGTCTATACAGACAGGTTCTATTTATTTCCATAGATACTCAACACTACTTGGAGGTCATCATTTAATTACCACTACAAATCTTCAGCAAAATAAACACTGCAGTGGTAGTGACAAACAATTCATAATCCACCTTGTTTTTACCTAAATTGAAAACTGCATTCTTCTGAATATAAACCTTGTCTCTCTTGGGGTTCACTTCTGTTTGAGCTCTTAAGATATTTGCTCTACTAATAGCTACATGATTGCAGTGGATAGACATGTCTTCTCTCTATTAATCTATATTTAAACATTCAAAAGTAATGGCAGGGACCTGACATGTTAAGGAGATTAAGATTTAAGGCTAATAATCAGACAGAGCTTTTATTCCAAGCTTTTTGCTGATTAAGGGAAATGTCTGAAAAAAGTATATTACCTTTTGTTTGGTGTATGGGAAACAGTGAGAGTGGGACAGCACAGCTTTTATTGCAGTTGAGAGAAGTAATTTTTTGAGTGATTTGAGAGAAGTAATTTTTTTCTTTTTATATTTTAAAATTTTGCTAGAGCATAGTCTGATTTATACATAACAGAAGAAAAGATAATATAAAAGTTTTTCAAACTTTCTCAGTAGAAACTCTTTCGTCCAAAGCTGTTCTAGCCTGTTAGGTAAACAGATGCCATGTCTTTGTATCCATTTACCTGTGAGAACTTTGGGTTATGTGTTTTAAGAATTCCTGTGATGCTCTGCATGGTGTAAAATAGATGTGTGTGAACAAAAGCTGAGGGGAAGTTTAAACAAGCTCATTCAAGTCTCTTCTGCACTCCCAAAATATCTCATAAAGCTTGGAAGGCAGGAAAGATCCTCCCCATCATCTAACAATTTCTCCAACAGCAGAAGCCTCTTTCTCATTAACTTCACTGCCTCCTTTTTGGAGCAGCTCTCCTCTACAACTTCATGGAGTAGCTGTTCTGTAGTGGGCAAGATCAGCTAGAGCAGGTTTCCCAGAATCACAGAATGGCCTGGGCTAGGAGGGACCTTAAAAATTCTCATTTCAACCCCGCTGCCATGGGCTGGGACCAGGTTGTTCAGAGTCCCATCCAGTCCAGCCAGAAACACTTCCAGGGATGTAGCATCCACAACTTCTCAAGGAAACCTGTTCCAGTGCCTCACCATCTTCACAGGGAAGAATTTCTTCCTAGTATCTGATATAAACCTACTCTCTTTCATTTTGAAGCCGTTCCACCTTGTCCTGTCACTCCAGGCCTTTGAAAACATCTCTCTCCATCTTTCTTGTGGGCTCCCTTCAGGTACTGGAAGGACACAATTAGGTCACCCCAGAGCCTTCTCTTTTCCAGGCTGAATAATCCCAAATCTCTCAGCCTTTCTTCTTCTGATTGCTTTCAACAAAAATATGACAGGCAAAGATTTTTTTCTAAAATAAGAATAATCTGTTCTGTAAGAAGTTGCCTATAAAAATACATGATCACAGAAATCTTTAAAAAGTAAACATTTCTTACCTAATCTGCTCTAGTGGACACCAAGGTCTTCTCATGGTTTCAGCCTCTGAGGAGTTGAGCTGGTCCATTGCCATGGTCTAAAGCCTGAAAGTCTTTCAGCCACTCTCAGGTGTTGCAGGGTGAGCTCCTTTACACACAGTGTGCAGTGTGTGCCAAGAGCACTCACTGATTTCTTCTTGCAGGCAGATCTCTGTGAATATGCTCGGTTCTGGACATTTTGAATATATGTTGTGTGGCTCAAACAAAAAAAAAAGGAAGGAAAAGGTGAGTATTTTCGGTTCCACTAGGGGATAATCCAGTTTTCCCTTTCACTTCTCTAACTTCCCTTACCAAGCAGGGGCTTTCCTTTATATTCTGCATTTCAGATATTCAGGCTACTTACAGTCTTTTACAAAGCTGAGTTTCAATTCAAAAAGTTTCATTTTTGATGGCTGAAAGGACTTAGTCTGCTTGATGTTCAAGTTGCTGTCTATTCAGAAAGAGGGGTAAATCACTATAGTGATCAATACAGGTTTCCTTGTTCAGGCTGATGCCCAGGGGAATGAAGTAAGAGGCTTTTGAGCCATAAATCTCCAGTTCTCTTTCCAACAAGCTGGTAATTTTTGGGATAGGAGACAGGCAAGGCTTCACATAAGCCATAAGGGAAATTAAGGTGTTATTGTTTTTAATGTTGTACAAGGTATTGTTAAGAAATTATTTGGAAGTTTCTTTATTCTCCCTTTAAGGCTTATACCATACATGTGGGGAAGAAAGAAAAATGTCTTCCCTTTTGTCAGCAGATTTCTTGACGGATCGGGAGGAAGCAAAACCAACTAGAAACAGTAAAGCATAAACTTGATATTTAGCTAGCAAAAAAAAAGGCATCTAATGGAGCAGCATAGCTCATTATTTTTATTGGCCTTGGAGTTACTTAGATTTTTTCCTTTATTTATTTTCATAGAAATAACTCCACTCACCTTTCAGAGCACTAGCTGCTAATGTACTTCCACCTCCTTCAGCCTTGAGATATAATACCCAAGAACAAAACTAACATTCATAGCAGCAAGACAAAGGCTGCACAGCTCCCCAGATCTGCAGCATTTGACTCAGACTGTGAAGCTGAAAGTGGAGGAATTTGCCAGCCCTAGCAGACAAACAGTCATATTTCTTGGGAGGACATATAACTTACTCGCCTGTGGCATTTCTCTAGACTGTTCCAGAGTAAGGGTTTTCCTGCTGAAAGCATAGTCCATTTTCATTTCTTTTCCCCAAGAGATCCTATGACTGCTTTACTACTTTCATTTACAGCAGTAGTGTTGTCATTGTAGTGCTGCATGAACCTCAGTATATTTGATCACAGGAGGCATTTATGCTCAAGCTTTTATAACACATCGCTCAAGGCTCTTCTCTTTCAAGGTTGTTTCCTCACTACTTGAGCTTTTATGAAGTGCTGATACCATTTAAATAAAATGATTGCAAATATCCCGAATGAGACTTTTCATTGATCCAAACTATGCTAGGCAACATCCTCTCCCATGGAGTCTACAAGGAAGCCAGAGAGACTTTTCATCAGAAACTGTAGTGATAGAACAAGGAGGAATGGGTACAAATTTACAGAGAGTAGGGTTAGATCAGATGTCAGGAAGGAATTATTTTCCTGTGAGAGTGGTAAGGCACTGGAACAAGTTGCCAACAGGTTGTTGAGAAATTGTGGAAGCCCCATCCCTGGAAGTGTTCAAGGCCAGGTTGGATGGGGCTCTGAGCAACCTCAGTAAAAGGTGTAGTAAAAGGTGTTGCTGCCCACAGCACGGGGTTGGAACTTGATGATCTTTAAGGTCCCTTCCAACCCAAACCATTCTATGATCTCACAACATCCCTACACCTAGATCCTGACCCTCACCAGGAATATCATAGAATCATAGACTGGAGACGAGTTGAGGCACGTGAACTCAGAATTAAAAAAAAAACCTGCATCAACAGGACAGAAAATAATCTATTCAACTGACAGATGAGGTTATGTTTTCCTTAAATTTCAGACAGAAAAATGCAAGCACACTCTGTGGAGATAGTTTGTAACAAATCCATTGGTTCCAGGCATGGTTCACATATTCAGTACTCTATCTGTGCCTGCACATTGCAGACACAACCAAAAACCTCAGAGGGATGTCAAGATGAACTGCACAGCCACTATCATATAGCTGGAAATCCCATATCACCACACAAAGTCCTTCCATGTGCATTTTTATGTCAGAAAGTAATTCGGGCGAACAAGTTGGAGACAAATTGGACGTAGAGACAAATTGGACGTAAAGACAAATTGGAAGCCTGTGACACCTATAAATTATAAACAGGTTTGTAATTTATATTGCCTAGCACTGAATTAAAATCTAAGTATACTACAATGGCATAAGAGATATTAGTGTATAAATTTTGTGTAAACATTTTACCTAAGTGTGTGAGCAACTACTTAAGGCACAAACAGATAGGCATAGCTACATGTCAGAGACATCTAAACTAAAATAAAAAAGATTGCCAGAAAGAGGACAAGTTAAGCATAAAAGACTATTGAAAAGCAGAACTTACTCCAAATACACCAGAAGAATGACTAGCAATGCTAAAAAAAAAAAGATAAGCAGGAAAAGGAGGAAAAGAGACAGCACTTTTTTGGAATGGGGATAACAAAATAAAAACATGAGGCAGAGTAACGAAAATTAGAGAAGAAAGGAGGGAAACTCACCTTGCTTTCAACTTCACTTAGTGAAATTTTACAAAAAAAAAGGAAATTAATGAAAAAAAAGCCAAATTTCATCTCATTAAATAAAAGTACTTAATGTAAAGAACTTAAGATGCACCAAAATATGTCTGCAGATTCAACTTGAGCTAAGTTGTCTGCTTAGGGATGGTGAGACATTTTGAAATTTCTTTTTCCTTTGGTTAATTATATTTTTCAAGAATTCACCAGCATTTTAACTGGGCTTTGTATGCATCCTCTGTCATAATGGGTAATAACATCAACCTCTAATATTCAAGATTTATTTAGCTTTATAAATTAGAAAGAGCTGTACATTGAAGTAAGGAATGTCGACATTTTCTAAGTAGCTGATAATAACCATAAAGAAATGCAAGATATCCCATTTGGAGATGTTACCATCATTACTGTTTATTACATTCATCAGTGAGCAGGCTGCTCCAGTCACTGTTGAATCCCATGGGTGCAATTCTATTTCATGACAGACTATATTTAAACACTTTTACTTAGTGGTATGGTCTTCCTTTCACATAAATTCAGTGTTTGCTACACCAAACTAGACACAGGACCGGCCTGCGGGGAAACTGTAAAATTGGTCTCTAAATACATTGAACAGAAAATCAAGGAAATATAACCTCAGAGCATGCCAAAATATTTTGTCCCTTGAAGGTAGCAATGATTTATGCAAACCAGTTTACTCTTTGTGTTGCAGGCATTAAGCAAAGCCAAGGCTCACTAATGAGTTATCAGGAGAATGGGAGAACAAGCTAACTGGGGAATCCTTTTAGTGCTGCCAGTGGTAAATGAGGTCTATCAAGACCACAATAAGAATACACAGAGTAGTCAGTATTAGGTTAATCCCCTTTGTTGACTTGAAAGGTTGGAATTTAGCTGGAAAAAAAATAAGGAAATCTTCTGAGTCTCAATCAGTTTTGTACTTCCAGGCATCTATCACATATTTAAAGTACGGGATGCCTTTTCATTCCACTGCAAAAAGAGGAGCCAAAAGGAAGCATTGTATCAGTGCCTATATCATCAGGGCATTCTCATAGGGAACATAAGGAAGAGATTGGCATGGGAAATTCCATCTGCAACTTTTCTTCAGTTTAATTTGAATTAAGTTAGTGAAAGTACATTTTTCTTAATACTTGGAAATATATTCGTCATCCTATTCCTCAAACTGAAGACTTAAAAGTAGGTTGAATTCAAAAGTTTGTCGTGCCAGCTGATTGCAACATTTGTGGAAAGCAAAATCATTATTAATCTTCTGTCCAAAAAAGAGTCAAGGACCAGTTTCTCCATATTGACCTTCCCATTAAATCCATGATATGCATATGACAAAGCCCCAAAGACCCAAGAGAAGATTTAGAAACATTCATTAGATGGTAATTTTATTTCTTGGCTTAGATGTTTGGTCAGTGGTGGTGTCTTTATTTTATTTGAGCTTATTTTGCATCTCTTACAGCATGAGCATAACCAAACAATCCTGTGGCAGGGATTTAAGTCAACGGAAGCCAAATCTCAGCTTTGAAATTTTCTAATATAGTTTTTGCTCACTCCTGAGACCCTTTATTACGTAGCACAGCTGAGTCAGACCTGGCAACCATCTTTTAGTTGAGCGGGGAATGTCTCAATCTGTTATGCCAAAGCCAGATGGCCACTTTTTGCAAGTGCTTTCCAGCTTGAAAAGGGAAAAGCCAGGATTCTGTGCCAAAGACTCAGCCCTTCAAATCCATAGGTTAGGGTCAGAGTTGCACAAATGCACCAAGAGGGGCCTGGGGAGCAGGCTATTATTCCCAGAGCTCATTTGTTGCCTGCAATTTAGGATACTCAGAGAGGATAATCATCGGGGGATCATTAGGGTTAAAAAAAAAAGATAATAATTTAACAAGTAACAGATGACTACTGGGAAATACATAAAGGCATGTTTGTGTATTGTGTGGCCAATAATCTTGTTTACAATCACACCACCACAGATTTATTATGCGTCAATGCAATGTTTTGTAAAACCACACTTTAAAATATTATCTTGCATTCAGTGTTTGCCACCACATCAATTGCTAAAATTGTGTGCTTGCTTCAAGGTATTTTTTTTCTTAAAACATCTGTGCATGTGTGATATCAGCAGCGACTTTGCTGCTAGTTCCAATCACCCTTGCATAAACTCATGTAAAATATTTTCTCCTCCCCCACAGAACCAAGTGTGAATTTTGCTGAAGCATTTAGTTGTCAGAAGTGAACAGAAAATATATTTGGCAAGCCACAGGAAAGGCTCAAACCCCTGTGGAGCTTTCTGGGAATTTATCTTAAGCGGTGTCCAAAATGGAATTCAGAAAAGCTGTTTAGTATGTCCAATCCCTCATTTAATCTACATATGTTTGCACAATTATTGCTCTAATAAAAAAAATAATGATAAAATGAAATACTGTTGCTGGTTACTACTGACAGCTGGAGGTCAGAGAGTAAAAAGCTTTTAGAAGTTCTATTAAGAAGTAAAAAAGATGAATGCATAAATACTGTCAGGAAATAACTTATCACTGAGCTGCTACAGCATTCTGACATCTTTGCAACGCAATTTCGGTTCAGGTCACTTCCTATTCTACATGCCTTTTTTACTGTTTACTTTTCTAAAGTATAATCATTTATCAGATGTGATTTCAAGTGTAACTTTTGAGGCACAGTGAAGAAAACATTATACTGAGCTACTTTATCTGCAGCACCACATCCTACATGCCGTGACAGAATCATAGATGCAGCTACTGTGTATTTGCCATGCAGGAGCATTATCAGCTCTCATGCTTTTGGCATAACCCCGGAGACTGAGGGAATGGGAACTTTCAATTAAAACTAGCATTTTCTGGTGTGAACTCAGCTGAGAAGGATTAAAGATTTAGAAACCAGAGGTTACAGTAAAAAACAAACATCGCCCTTGTCATTCCAATTTAACGGATATAAAATTTAAAGGTATTAAACTTTTTTTTTTTTTTTTGGCCTTTTTNCCATCTGTTAAACCACATCACAGGCTACCTCACACCAGGTTCACTCATGTACTCTGTGCAAGCAGAGAAACCTCATTAGAGGATATCACTTACAGAATTGTTCTTTGGAAGAAAAGACGTCTTTTGGATAGCTCAAAAAAGATCAAACAGCAGACAGGGCAGTTCTCCAGATGAACCAATAAAACCTTTTCCTTAGTTGCAATAAAGGTGCTGGAAAGTCCCTATGTCTTCAATCATTCCTTGTTTTCCCTCATTTACTTCTCAAGTCCCGATCACAATCTAAAGAGAAATTTTAACGAGACTGAAGCCAGATCCTCATTAATTAACTCCTACAGGAGAGTATTGAATCTTCCAAGAATAAACTGCACTTTCTCAAGCCTTATCCAGACCAGTTTTTCTTTGAAGATGCTTCTGCTCTCAGAGAACTGAAGCCCTTTTCACTAATGGACCCAAACCTGGTTTGATTTTCATCAGCACTGCAAGACAAGGCTGTGAGGTGCAGAGAGGAGAAAAATTTAAGACAATGGACCTGGGTTAAAGACTCACGTTCAGGGGAGAAGGAAACAGTTTTGATTGTCAGATTTCTGGTGTCATGCACAGCTGCCATGATTTCCCAGTCAAAGTTTACACATAGGAGTAGTTTTATCCTTCATAGGAAATTCAGTTACTACACAAACCTCTGAGATCAACGCTTTACAACCGTGACAATGGACATTCAGGAATTTTGCTTCCCAATGTATGTCCTCAAGTACAGGTGAAAATAAAAACATTTACAATAGTCAGTCTATCAGATGTAGTATGCTCAGATTTCACTTTTTTTTTATACCTAGAAAAAGATCTGCCACTTGAGTGGATTCCATGGATCCTTTGAAACTAAACATCCCTTAAATTATTTCTGGTAGTTGTGACACTTGCCTAAAATACCTGCACAGACCCATTCAAATTTATATGCATTCCCATTCAATCAACAATTCATAAAAATTCAAGGAATGGAACACTCTGAAGTACGAAAGTCATCAAAAGGGCAAATAAATGGAAAATTTTTCAGGATTTTAATTTTTCAGAAATCAGAAACGAGGGTCCTTAGTCTTTCTCTTATTGCAGATTACACAGATATACCTCACATTAAATATAATTTGATAAAAGGTGACACAGAATTTAACTTCAGTTAAATTCATTCATCAGGTATGATAAACTTATTGTATATACTGAAAATATACAAACAAATGTAAATAATTATTTTAAAAAATGTTTTGAATAAGACCAGTCTAGTTTACAGGATAATTTAAGTTCAGAACGTGAAGGTCTGACCATGGCATCACCATTTTGTGCTTTTATAAAACGTAGTAGCCCTTATCAGCTACTGTATCAAGGTCCAATTCCAACAATGTTTATTTTATTCTAGTCTATAAAAAAATTATTCAAGGTTTTAATTTCTTGCATCACTGATGTATAAATTCATTCCCACAGGAAGACTCTGCCCTTGACAGTGCAGTGCCAAGTTTGTCCTGCATATTACTATTATTATCAAGTTAGCTATCTCAAAACTCAAAACAACACAAATGCAATTTCCTTCTCCAATAAAAAATACTGTCAAGGCCCTTCCCATCTTATCTCTACTTTTAATCTCTGCTAGAAAATTTCAAGAAGGAGATTTCTATCCTTATGTGCCTCTGATACACTAAAGAAAAGAGGCATCTAAATTGGCAAAAGTCCACCCTAAAATTTGACCCTCAGCCAAGGCAGTCTGATGCACGTGGCGCCACAGTGACAGCTTGGTGGCCTGACTTGTACTCGAGGGTTTATCAGTGAAGTCCTTGGGGAATTAAGGAATCACCTCATTTTGCTACTTCACTTAGTTGCCAGATCTCACACACTGTTGCCATGAATCTGATCTAAAGTTCTTATGACTCAAATTCCAGTTTTGTTATTTTACCGATTGTTATTGAGGTGTAAAAAGAGTTCCAAAGTCTGCTTTCTAAAATAAACAAGACCAGATAATAAAAAAATCTTCAGATTAATTTAAATGTTTCATAATTTGTTCATGATCCTTTTATTTTGCTAGTATATTTTAAGCATTCAAATTAAAAATACTGAAATTTTAAGCTCTTCAAACCACACCACTTATCTTGCTCTATTTGACTTGCACTTTTCACAGTGGCATTCTAACTTTAGTCACGTCTCTGAGACATTTTGTTTAGTGCTTGAAAAATGTGCTGCCTAAAATCAGGGCAAAAATTCAAGAATAATATATAAATGGTCTTTTCAATCTAACACTACCTCAAATTAGGTTTATTTGTAGCTGAATGAAAGATAGATGTATTAAAAGAAATAAAACCCATATTTTGTTGCCACTGATCTACTTTTAAGTAAATAGATGTTTTTTCAGCATCCTTACAATGTTTATACAAGCTTGGAGATGTTCATAAGCAGGCACTCAGTTCACCAAGTCACCTGTATTTCCCTTTTTTAAAAAAATGATATATGCTCTCTAAAATTATTAATTAATACTGAAAATGAAAATGAAAATACCATTATGCCATAGATGTGACTGGATTCTATTCAAAGCTACTTAGCTATAATTAGGGTACCAAGGCAGCTGTTAACATTGAAAAGGATAGTTGCAGTTATTATTAGTTCAATAAAATTTGATGGATAGAAATAAACTCTAAGTCTCAAATGTGTTTGGGGAAAAGAACCTCATGCTAACATAGAAGCTAATACTACAGGAAGTGTGACTCAAGTAGGGCTTTTTCCCAGTGATTCTTAATAGTTCAGGTGTTTCCATTGTTACAGCAAAGTAGGTTGGAAGCGACACTTCAGATCGGTAACAAAACCACAGCAAAACTCTGAAAATTGAAAAAAACTCCAAACCTTTTGTTTACAAGAGTTTTATTGCACTCACAGATAATGATTTCTGTTGGTTCTATAATGAATATTAGTTGAAAATTACAAGACAAAGAAACTAAGAAGTACTTAAGGCTTTTATGTTTACCAGCACAACAATATCTCAGGTAAGTGCCTGCAATTTTCTGGCTTCTACTTGTCTCACCTTCCAGTCTGGTCTTTGTGGAAAATTATGAACCAAGAGCCTTAGTTATCCAAGTTCTACAGCTGCCTGCCTGGAGTTTCAGAGTTGCTAATACTGGTCAAAAACTAATACTCTTAAGGTAGCAAACTCAAGGAGAAATTTATCTACTGTGTACTACCTATCTTATTTAGACTTAAAATCACCTTTTCTGTACGAGTATAAAGCAAAAAATAAATTCAAGAAATCCCTGTTGGACACACAGGAATTTAAATCACCCAAACCTTTTCATGTTAAAAAGAAATTAAGAAATTTTTAAGAAATTAGCATTCATTTAAGAAAAATTGCCAAAACTTGTAATAAGTTTATCTTCTGCTCAGGTGTGAAGGAAACAAACTCTGGTCAGGGAACTGGTCTGCCCCAGACTAACAGCTCCTGCTTCTATTTTCCCTGGCTCATCTCCCTGAACAGACTGATTGCTAATGCCACAAGCATCAGAACTAGAGCACGTGTGCTCCTGAGACTTGCACTTTCCATGGACGCACATGCATGGATATTCATGCAAATGAAATAAAATGGCCTTGAACACTCTGAAAGTTATTTCATGGCTACAATTTTAGAGCTTATTCAGAGGATGTAATTGTTTTGTCACGATTATAGTCAAAGTATAGGAACTGTCAAGGGAAACAGTTGGTCAAAATAACATTAAAAAGACAAAGATTGATAGCAGTGAAGGTTATTGTTGCATTGATTACTGTATTTTGAGCAGGTATTTTACATTCAAAGAGCTTTGCAACCTTGGAAACCTGATGAAATGCAGGATATAAACATTGAGTGGTGCTTCTATCAAGGCAACTGGTAATGGAAAGAGATTTTATATAGTTACTGATGAAATGTCTCACTTTTATACCATCAGTGTTGAACTGTTGGCAGATAGCTAGTATTGGGGATGTTTATTTTGGAGAGGCAGGAGTCTTTCCTCTCTCTTTTTATTCTAAGCAAGAAATTGTGAACCCGTCTTTAAACAGTTTTATCCTTTTCTCTATTCCTTTTGAGGAGAATCAAATACACTTCTCTCTGCTGACATTGAAAAGTAGGCAAGGAGAAGGACAGTGAAAACCTGTTTTACCCTCATCAAAAAGGAGCACTGCAGTTCCTACACTATTTAAAAACTTTGTAAAGTCCCTTTACAGTCTCAGGGATGTCCCAGATTGAAATAATGTCACAAGGGGAGCAGAGATCGAACATAGCAGTAGTTTAGTGTCTTCTATGTCCTCTGCTGGGTGAATGTATGCTGCCCTGGCAAGAGAATGGGATTTTATGATCTAGTAATGGGCCTTTTCCATCTCTAATTACTACCTCACAGGGGCATTGTGAGGATTATTTAGTTAATGTTTGCACAGCTTTCTGACCATGTAAAGTACTGTTAAAGTGCTAAGCATTACTATTATCATCCAATTATACAATCAATCCAAATTTGAGTAGCACTACAGTAAGTTTCAGTTCCAATTATGCTAATGAAACTACAGAGGGACTGTACATCCAGAAGTTCCGACCGTACCCAGTGCTATTGCAGTACCTCTGAGAATCCTCATCACAGTGACTTTCCCCAGCACACATTAAACACATATTTACCTGACTGTGAACTTCAGGTATGTTCCTGAATGGGAACAATGTCAACCTGTACAGCACTGACAGACAGATGGGGAGTACTGAGATGCTTGACTGATATTTACGCTGGGTTCTGCAATACCAGAGCATATATTCCAAATGAACACACAGTCCAGGTTAATTAATCTCCTGTTTAGACAGGTCATGCCCTCACTGAAGAATCAGCAGAGCCCTGGGGTAGAGTTCAGGTGGGGGGAATGGCTTGCCTCTAGTTGGGAATTTAAACAGTATTGAAGTGTTGGACAAGATTTCCCATCTGCCTTTCACTCTCAGCTGTGGAAGTTCATCAGGCAAAAGAACAGAGGGAGAAGTTAAATCTCTGTGCAGAACTGGGCTCCAGCATCACTGAAATACGGCAAATATCTGCAAGCAGACCAATAGAGAGGACGACAGTTTTTGCCCTTCATTTCTGTGCTTCAGAACCCCTACCTAAAAGCTAATTCCACTACAGCTGAGAATTGGTGTATAAAAATAATAAAAAAAACCCAAACCATAATCCCTGTCCACTCAGCTATATCAGCAGAAGCTTCTCTCCTCAGCAAAAGCCTTAAGAAGAGGGAGCTTTCCCCTCTCTAACATCAACTACACAGAATGGAAATATGACCTCTTTCAATCTGCCCCTTCACTATTTTAGCTGGTCATTAAAGATCAGGATAGGATGTGTCTTCACGTTAGCTTGGAAAAGACTTTTGGGGTTTATTGATGGTTCCCCCTCTCCTTGTGGATTTCTTTACAGCATAGTTGATGGCCTGCTTCCTGGGATTACTATCACTACCCAATAGGTTTCCTGACTCAGCAGGCAACTGGCATGTTGGATACTGCTCTTCACTTCTCCTGATGCTTTCCTTTGGTTTGTAGAGCTGTAGATTACATCCTTGACTAAGGAGTTTACATGTGTTGGAGGGTCCTGGGACAATAAATGCAGTGCATATTCCAGGAACTCTGCAGAGGTAGGAGCCTGCTACACAATTGTGGGAAGTGGGAAGTGTTGCATTCAGGAACAGTTTTTAGTCCTGAGTTTTCATTATCACTGTTAATACACAAGTAAACAAGCTGCTCAGCTGTTTGTGTCTTCCCTCTGGTTGCTATTTACTACCTCCCTTCAACAATCTCTTGCCACTTACCAACACTCCTTTTCACGTCCCTGCACACTTTCTCCTGTGACAGATTTAAAAAGAAAAGAAGATGGGGGAAATGATGCGTTCAAACCATCGTCTCACTGCTCAACTTGTGTGTCACGCAGTCTTCTTTGCACACAAAGAGTATCCTGGTCTGCAAACATTTTAAGTTTCTGTAAGAAAACCAAGTGCAACTATTCCATTTGCACCCTTTTACACTCTTCCTTACAGAAGGAAGAGAAGGAAGATGTGATTGAGGCTATGATCAGCTGTGACAGCCTCAAAGCAAACCAACAGTCACTAATTTTGAAACACAGCCCTCAGTTATCCATCCAAAAATATATGTATCACCTTAAGTCTCTCAGTACAGCTGTACTACAAAAGCATATTTATTTATTTTATTTCTAACAATATTTTTATCTGAATCTTTAAGAGACTTTAAAGCCTTATTCATACTTGAGGAATCTTAGACTACTTAGTTCTGCCTTTATCTCTATTTTTTAACACATTAAAATCTCAATTTATTAAACTTTTAGAAGTCAAACCTGCTTCTCATATACATAATCCTAGCAACTGTATGAGGGCAGTAGAAGTAAAAAGAAAAACATAAATAAAGGGATTACACTTTAATCATAAAAACATGATTCTTCAAAATGTAACTATTCAAGAGTACAAAATACTACAGCCTATTACATAACAACTTCAAAAAGCAATACCAGATAATGTTGTGTCAAAACAGAGAAAATTGAATCCATGCAAAACCTTTGGGCGTTTGGGTATAGATATGAAGATACATATATCGTGAAAAGAGTGTGTAATGAAAGCATTATCTTCAAATATTGGGCCCCAATTATGATGCTGTATAAACAAAGAGACAGTTTGTCAGTGGAATGAAATTGAAAGAAACCTCTTGGAACCATTTTGATGGATATGAGTATGATTTAATTTTATTTCTGGATGATTACAGTTAATGCTGTTAATTACTTTGTTTATATACAAATGGCAGTAACTGACCAAAAATATCCCTCCCAAAACTCAGATGTCCTGTTTCTGGAATATGAAAATTCTCACACCTTTAAACCTGCAGCAATGCTTCCACCACCAGACAAAATATAAGAAATAATACGGCTACTATTTCATTAAAATATATGTGCTTCAGCATTATTATGGAAAATAAATCTTTCAGCATATTATTCAGAATCTTACAGAAATTTCTAGCAAGTGCCCTGCAACATGGATTATCAAAGGTTTTCTTGTACAGCATGAAAGTTTTTGAGCATGATGTAAATTACCATGCAATTACAACGAAAACTATTGTGGACAGAATTACATTCTTTAATTTAATATAAATATGCAATATTATGATTAGAGAGTCAAATAATTTCTTTTCTGATGGCACTAGGTTGTCCCAAGGTTCTGGAGGTTGTTCTTATTACCTGCATGTGAGGTTCTTTGAAGAAAAACAAAGGACATATTCAATCTGTACTTTTTTACTTGTATTTCTGCAATATTTTGGTGTGATTTAAGATCTTTTATTTTAGCTTATGTGTGTGTGTGTTTATGTGTATATGTATCTATTGTGGTTTGGTTTTGGAGAGAGATAACCTTTGTTCTAGTTTATTTTTTCAATTTTAAAACAAAAAACCAGATACACTGTTTTCTTTTATGACCTCATACAACAATGTAAATTTTCAGATGAAAAACTATAATACGGATTCCTATTACAGAAATTAATAATAACAACAACAGTTACAGAGTGTGCATGTGGCTCTTGATGGGAAAGGTTATACTCACCTCTGTAAAACACTGGTTTCATCCCAGATAAAGTGAGAATGGTGTTTGATCTTGTGATGGGTTGACCTTGGCCACCGGCCAGAAGCCCACCGAGCCACTAGCTCCCCCTCCTCAACAGGCCAGGGAGGGGAATAAGATGAAAACCACCCGGGTGAGCCTCACCCCAAGCAGGTCTCTCCTCACCTTGTCATCATCGTGGATTACACCCAGTCCCTTCACTGCAGGAATGGGGTTGTGGCCAGTCCTGCTCACTCATTTCTTCTGCTCCACCATGGTCTTTCCAAGGGTTTGAGGGGATCTCTGTTCAGACTCCTGTCTCTCACACTGTTCCCCTCACCCTTCACTGCCAGGCAGGTTTTGCCCTTCCTTACACAGAATTTTCCTGAGGTGCTGCATTTGGCTGAGGGGCTCAACCATGCCCTGAAGCAGGTCTGTCTTAGTTTCTAGCACAAGAAATCCTACAACATTGGCTTTCCTCTTATTATGAATCAGAGACCCTGCCTCAGCTGTGGGAACAGCTCGATTACAGCTCCTACCTTATTAGAATCATAAAAACATAAACTATCCTGAGCTGGAAGGGACCACAAGGATCATCAAAGTCCAACTCCTTGCTTTTCATGGAACAACCACAAGAATACCTCCCTGTGCCTAAGAGCACTGTCCAAACTCTTCTTGAACTCTGTCAGGTTTGGTGCTGTGACCACTTCTCTGGAGAGCCTGTTCAAGTGCCCAACAACCCTCTGGGTGAAAAACCTTTTCCTGACATCCAACCTAAACCTCCCCTGACACAACTTCAGGCCCTTCCCTTGGGTCCTGTCCCTGGTCAAGAGATTAAAGGGATCGGTACCTGCCCCTCCTCTTCCCCCCACAANGACTCTTCACCACCCTCATGGCCCTCCTGTGGACAGTCTCTAAAATCTTTATATCTTTCTTAAATGCTGGTGCCCAAAACTGCACACAAGACTTGAGGCGAGGCCACACCAGCACAGAGTGAGACAAACCCTTCTCTCATTAAGCACCAAAAAATTCAAAGTACATTTTTTATTTTCTGCTCTGTCAGCTGATCTCTTCATCTCCAGATAATTCAGCCCATTCCTGTGTCAGTGGAGAAATTGTGAGAGTATTCCCTATGACAGAAGTCCCAGGACCCCCGCTCTGCCACCACAACAGACATCTTAGGTACACCACGTACCTCCTCCATCTCTGTCAGGCCAAGCCAGACGGGTCTCAAAAATAGCTGTTATAAAGGATCATTGCATTCCCCCTGTCCCTGGCCACTGGAGATGGATTTGCCAAGGCAAAGCCTTCCTGCTGATCCAGCTCAGTGGTGGTTGGCCAAATGAGAGGTACCACAGAGAAGATTATGCAACTTGGGGCTATGCCATTGCGTCTGTGTGTTTGACTAGAGGGGAATCTTATGTTCTCACACACAACAAATCCAATCTCCAGCTGAGATGGCTGCAATTTCAATTCACACTTGCTCTTGCAGATCCAAACCCTCAAGATAAATATTCAGAAAAGTGGAGTATTATACCAAGCAGGCTTCTAAACCTCCTTCTGTGCTGTCATGAAACTTATGCATAAGAGAATCTCTCTGTACACAAATTATGTGTGTGTGGGAGGAGAAAAAACCAGTTCAGGACAAAGTTTCTGACCAATCTGCCCTTTCTTTGCCCGACTTCTCAATTTTCTTTTCGTGTCTTTTGACACATTCTCACATTACAACTAGAGCTCATGGTGGACAGCATCAGCCAGCAGTACTGGCAAGCAGAGTGCTCTGAGGCAATGTAAATCTACAGAAAGAGTTTTGTCCCAGGGCGGATATTAGGAATAAACTGGAAAATCTGGGGATGCAACAGAAAAGAGGAAAGAACAATGCTGGGCCTGGAAAAATTTATCATCTTCAATATGTTAGGTCTAGTGCCACGATTTCTGCTGTCTGTCATTTATTGCCCCCAGCTCTGCCAAAATCTGATGAAAAATACTGATTTAAGGAGTTACATTTTTCTCAGTTGTTTATTATCTTTCTGGCTTTACAAAGCTTTTGTCTTCTGTTTTGGGAAGCTCTGTGGTGTTTTTTAAAAATCCACTATAAAAAAACATTTCTGACAATTTTTCATATACTCTCCAGAAAAAAAAAATGGGGTTGATTCCAGATTTCATGTTTTGATTTCTTTCAAATGAATTTTAAAAAATGGTCTTTCTCTCATTAACTATAGAGATTTCTCCACAATACAATCTCAATTAATTCATACAACTTTGTCAAGATTTCCTGTTATCACCTTCTTTTAATGTTCACAAATCTATCCTATTTTTAGACACCTTATTCTCTAACAAATTTTGAGATGGCAGTCAAACCCAATCAGTCATTGTCAGAACCTATTAATCACTACAAAGTCACAAACAATGGATTGTGACTTTGATGAATCAATACTTTTTTCTTTTGTAAACAAAATGGCATATTTTCTACTTTTGTCTTTTATGTTTAACTAAGCAATTATAGTGAGTGAAAGAAAGAAATCTTAAAGTATTATTCTAACAACATAGTATTTGAAATAAGTTTCTCCAAGCACCTTCAAAATTTATGAAAGGTTTTTTTTCTCTTTCATTTTTCGGAGACCCATCGTATGTATTTGTACATTCTGGTTGCAACACAGAGTTGTAAGAAAATGTGTAGTTAACCTGACTGGTCTAGTGACTTAAGTGCAAAATAGACTTCAAGCTCTACATGTGTATTTAGGTTTAGAAGATCGTTTGAGGCAAGACAGTGAGACACCTTTTGGAAAAAAGGAGATAAATTCTTATATATTAGAGGAATTTGAGTAAACTGAAATTTGTCAAATATTGTTTTTAAATCACCTAAGACTACTTTATACATTATTATATAAACTTTTTTCAATGGAATTAAGGACATTTATGGCTGAGCCAACTTTATGAACAATAACAGATACACATGCAAATATATGACTTCATGAAGTACTAATAAGTCCTCTCTTTTCCCAAATGCTTTGCAGAAATGGCTCAAAATCAAGTTGCACTTTGTCTCTTCCAAAGTTTACCCTGGATTAGTAATAAATTTACATTATTCTTTACCTCTTTGGCAAAATTTCTTTGAATCTTTTGCTTGTGTCTCAAAAGTCAAGAGCCCATCTTTCAATTTCCAGGCTACTATCAAGTGAAGGTAAAACCCCTTTGAAACCTAATTTCATTTCAAGTCATACCCAAGAAAAACACACAGTCCAGCATTTCTCAGTCTTGGTATTACGTTAAGGAATAGAACAAAATAGTGTCATACACATACCTTCAGAGAAAGGAAAGCTGAGTTCCTTGGAGGTTGTGGATTTTTTTCATCGTCTGAAATATTACAACTATTGCTTATACTTTTTTCCCTGAAACTTTAATGATCCTTTGCTATGTAAAACCCCTAAAACCACACCCAAAACCAAAACAAATCTCTTCCTCAAATGCTCAAGGTTATGTCAAGAAAAATGGTGACAAACTCTGACTTTTCTCTTTTGAGATAATTCTGGATTGTGTATTTATTTCAGGGAAGCACGGAAGAAGAGAAAATAACTGAAAAACAAACAAACCTGGGAAAAATATTTTCCAAAAATAAATTTTTCTGTTTTTTAAGCAGTTCAGAGTCAGGAAAGAAAGTTCTTCTAGACACTAAGACAGTCCAAGTGGCTGTTTATACAGTCAAAGGGCCACAATTATACCATATGCTGCGGAAGAGTGCACCAACTCAGGAAATTTTTGTGAGGTGGCTTGGTGACATTAACAGTCAAAAGAACGGAAAATCTGTGAGTGAGAATTAAAAATTTTGAAAATAATGAATGAAACGTTGAAGAGTTGAAAGTCTACAACAAAGGGTTAGAAAGAGTGGTAAGATGGTGAAAGTGGATAGCCCTTCAGCTGCAAATCAGAACACTTCCTTTTTTCTGAAAACTCCAGCCTACGGAAAGTATGTTTAAATAATCAATCTCAAATTTAATAGTTTCTCATTTATGTAAACAGCTACGAAGATAATGAAACACATAGAACTTTGCAACTTAGCAGTAAAACAGAAGGAATAAGAGGTATTAAGCTTGAGGAATTATATTGATGGTAACAGACCCCGCCTGTTCATGGGGAAAAAAAAAATTAAACACCAGAATAAAATAAACATATTGGAATAAGTTCTTGGTTTAGAAAAATGATGGTTGCCATTCTTGCTAGAGAAATAACCTAAGACCTCCTTCTTCAGATAGGCTTAAGCAAAAAATGTGTTAATAGAGAGGGGTTCATTAAACTCACAAAAATATCAATGCATCATCTTTAGATGAGTGAGCTTCAATTAAGTACTAATGATGGATTAAATGGAATATGCATTCATTTAAATAAAGTGATTTTACAGGGATTCAGAAAATATTCCTGAATTATCGTTGTATTCTGAAAATTTTCCCTACAACAAAACCCAAATTTGTTTAGGGAGTCTCAGTGCTAAATGCTGTGTGCATTCTTTTGCTGGTTCCACAGTCCCAGTTTTAAGGTGCAGATGGTGAAATCAGCTATAACGGTGGTTTACTACTCGTGCTCTCTCTAGAGTTTTAAGTTCAAATTGCACCTATAAAAAGGGGTAATTAGTCCTTTCTGGTTTATTGCTGTTAGGGGAAAGGAGGTAGTTTCAGTTAACTATCGACTAGACACCACTCCAGATTAAATATCCTGGATTCAGTACCTTATCCTGGCTTTCAAATACCAGACTGAGAGTTCAAAGAAAGTAGGAAATGTCACCTTCCCAAACATTATAGACTATTAATTATGTCTTTGCTGTGAACTTTCTCAGTGCAATTAGTCTACAGACATGAAGATCATTCTTTATAAAAGATTGTAGGCTGTAACAAGGTTAATTCCAATTTAAACTGTGTTAATAACAAGAATGACTGCATTTAGACAGCTGAATAATTATCTGATAAGCAAAGTATGTGTAATGAAGCAGAAAAAAATTACTAATTTTAAAACAAGCATGGGTATGCAACAACGTATATGTTTTTCTTTCCTAGCACTGTTGTTTTCCTACACTACCCTTTAACCATCTAATTTTCTATGTAGAGGGATTCATAAAGCAAATTACATTTAGATATTGGTAACTGTAAGTAAATATGTAGCTGCATTTGACAGAAATTTGACAGCAGCTTTGAAACGTGTGTCTTTTGGGGTCACTTAATAAAGAACTGCACAGAAGATTTCCGTCCCTTTGCTTTGATGCACACTCTACTCATCAATAAAGCCTGGAGCCAATTGCCCTCATGGTGGGTGGTAACTGAGGGTGAGCAGGAGATCCCAGGGTGGAGTTTCATGTCACAGTTTCCCTGGTGGCAAACCTCATTTAAAAGATTTCTTAGCACCCTTTTTTCCTAGACCTTGCTTTTTTCGCAGTGAGTTTATCACACACTAGATAATACTCTGTAAAATGAGTAAGTGACAAGTTCCTGTGCAGAAGGTGCCACAGAGAGAGCTGTGCTGATTCAGCTGAAGGGGGTTTGTATATCACCAGAAGGGGAAAGCTAGAAAGTGAAAAGCCTTAGTACAATATATTCAAGCATAATCAACAAGGCAGACCCAGCCCATAACTTAAAGTATTTTAGAAACTCAGGACTGGGCCTTTACATCTCAGCATCTTTTAAGAGAAATAAAAATAACAGTCACTGAAATACTAATAAACAAACAGCCCAAATGTTTTGCTTTGAAGAAACTGTAGACAGTGCTATTTTCTTATGGAGTGGAGAACACTGGGCTGTGATTTCTTTAATTTTTTTTATTTAAAAATAACTGAATTTCCTGTGTTTGAATTTTTCTTGTAGAAAGGAAAATAAAAGACTATCTACTGTTCTGAGATTGAAAACCCATTTCTAACAGAAATTCAGATAACCACTTTAAAGTGATAGTCAATTATTCTGGAACACCCAAGACAAAAATAAACTTTTCAGTGTTACTATGCAGAATAATACTTTAAAGCCTCTGTGGTGGGTTGAGCTCAGCTTAACACCAGGTGTTTACTGAGACAGTCTAGCACTCCTTCCCCTCAAGTAGACAGGGGAAAATATGCAATGAAAAGCTCTTGGCTTGAGATAAGGACAGGAGATTTCTTACATTTTACTGTCACAGGAAAGCGAACTTGACTTGGGGAAAATAATTTAATGTATTGCCAACTATCTGTAGGAGATTAGGATGAGAGAACAAAACACCTTCTGCCCTCCGTTCCTTCTTCTCAGGTTCAACTTCACCCTTAACTCCTGGGTGGTGCGAGGGGATGGGGAATTGAGTGCCACAGTCAGTCTATAGTGCTTCACCTCTGCTGCTCTTTCCTCCTCACACTCTCCTCCTCCAGCATGGGGTGTCCCAGGAAAACAGCATTTATGAACTTGTCCAGCATGAGTCCTTCCCACAGGCTGCAGTTCTTCCAGAACAGCTCCAGCATGGGTCCTTTCCATAGAGCAGTCCTTCAGGAACCGGCTGCTCCAGCGTGGGACCCCACATGGCACAGTTCCTGCCAGAAACCCTGCTTCTCCATGGGCCACAGCTCCTGCCAGGAGCATCCCTTCCCCTCTCTTAAATTTGTTATCACAGTGATGCTGCCAATGCTGCTGGTCTCACCTTTGGCTGGTGGCAGGTTTGACTTGGAGCTGAGTGAACCTGGCTCTTTCAGGAATGGGGGCAGCTTCTCATAGAAGCTACTGCAGCAGGCAAAACATTGCCACACGAACCCAATACAGCCTCCACTAAGAACTTCTGTGGAAAGAAAAAGATCTGAAAAGCAAAAACCACAGATTTATCATAAACATGCATAGTTATCTCACATTCAGACAGTTGCATTTGTTTGTATTTCCAGACATTTAACTGGAATTGAAAAAATACATACAATGAAATTAAGAAATATCATCCATCAGAGAAATACTCGCTGAGTCCTTCATGCATATATATACACACATATATTTATATATAAAACCTATGATGCATCATTTTTATTAATGATGGTCGGACTGACCCTGGAGTATGGTCATGAGGTGTTCCCAAATTTTGTAATTCTACTTTTGGGATACAAATAAACTTTAAAAAGACAGTTCCGTTTCACAGCAGTATACTTACTGTCCTAACAGTATGCCTTGATCCTGCATGGACACAAGGGTGTATTTCTACTGGATTGGTCAAACCATGACAGAGTTTTTATGCCGACAAAGTGTCATAGACCATGACCATTTGGCACAATTTAAGATTCAGGACATAAAGGTGATAGTGGTGTCACTACAAATGGCCTTTTGCATGAACACAGTTGAGAGACAGGACAACAAACTTTGGCAAAATTCACTAAATTAACATCTTCAAATAAAACTTAAGGGTATGATTTAAGGTTTACCATTCCCCCTGTCCTTTTTGCCCCCTTTCACTAATTTTTAAAATTTTTTCCTGTGATTTTCCAACTTGCCTTCCTTCCCTTTGAAACTTCTAGCCCTTCATTTATAAACCTCAATTCCTTATCAAGTTCTCTCTTCTACATGATAAATCAGCGTGTTCTTTATCTGATCCTCACTAAAGCATTTGCATTCAAATCGCTTCCCTGACCAAAGATAGTCAGAGGCCATAGTTACCTCTCATTTCAAACAATTTTTCCAGGTTCACTACTTCCTGTCTTTCAGGAAAACTGGGCACGTGGTATACTGATAGTTAATACTACTAATAATGATAATAATAACAACATAAGAAAATGCATCCTACGTAGTTTGTATAAATGCACTTTTAAAAGGTTTTTCACATTGACGTCTTCTAAATATCTGTGTTAGAATAAAGTATTAGTATTAGTAATAGTATTTATTAATATTAGTATTAGTGTTAATATTGAAGAATGACTGAAGAGGGAATCCATCCAGGCAGCACCAGGTGGATATTTGCCCTGGTGAATTCCATCCTAGGTTTAATCTTACATGTCTATCTACTCTAGATTTGATTTATTGAAGATTTTATTTAAATATTTTATTTCTTCTTCTGTTTTCACCCATTATATTTCTATACACAGCATGACAATTCTGGGCATGTTTCTAGTAAATCTAAGAATAATTACTGTGCAAGGTATTCATGACTAATTTGCAAATGAATTGAGAAATGAGCTAAACTTTAAACTGACTGAATTTTCCAGGAGGCAGAAATTGCTCAAGTAGTATCTGTGGGCACACAAAAGGAATAGTATTTGCATGCTAGAATCAAAAGAATTTTTTTTTTTTTTTGCAGAGTGGGGGGGGAGAAGGGAAAAAAAAAGGGAAATTAATTGCCATGGT
>VWZT01004993.1:197102-316342 GCA_013397055.1 Pachycephala philippinensis
AAAAAAAAGGAAAATAAATTCCATGGGTCAAAAAAAAAAAAAAAAAAAAAAGGTGTTGAATTCAGACAGTTGTTGATTAACTTTTCTATAAATGGTGTGAGGCTTGACTTCTGTAGTGAAGCCCAAGAAGCAGCTCAGTCACTATTCACACATTAGACTTGTACTGCTGCCCGAGCTGGCCCAAATGTTCTCCCAGTCAATGTGGAAAGAGTTGTTTTCCCTCCAGTGTGACAGTTCTGCTGTAGATGTTTGATCTCCTGTGGTTTAGAAGCCTCACACATACACTGTTCACCCTAAGCCTCAAAAAATCTTGCCTCCCAGCCCTGGAACTACAGAAAGGAACTACTGCTAAGGAATAGGATTTGTGAATCTTAGCAATGGATCTGCAACCTTCTAATTCCTAATTAAATATTGTGGTCCTAATCCTTAATTTTAATCCAGTGTTTTGTACACATGAGGAATGCTGATGGGCATTTCTAAGGCATTCTTGGTTGGAGCCTTTTCTCATCTCAGTGCAGGGAAATTCAAATGCATATGACCATAGATCCCTTTCCTTACCTAACTCTTTCAGACTGCTAAGAAGCAGATTTCCTATCTGGTAAATAATTGTTTATTAGTGCAATACCTAATTTTCATCACGACTGACCTCACTCCTCAGTACCATGGTGAGTTAGAGATCAGGGGCATTTTTATTTGTTGCAGAAATAAAGAATTGCAAACAAAAGAAACTATGTAACCAAAACCCTGCGCTAAAGGAGTATTAAAGTTGATCAGCCAAACACTCCATAACAAGGAAAAATCAGATTGTCGTATTTTTATCAAAATTAATTGAGATCCCTCATGCACATAAAATACGATGTTGTGGTTGACTAGTCCATGCATTGCTTTATACAGCGAAGATCACCCACTTTGGGACTGTGGCTGGAATTTATTTTTTTCCTGTCACTCTGTCCGAAGCCCCAGCACACACCTGCTGTGTCCTGGTCGGCTCTCTTTGATTGATTCCCTTGTGGCAACAGAGAAGCCTGTGCCTGTGCAGTGAGTGGCTTCTTACACACCAGGGAGGCCACGGCAGAGCAAAGATCTGCCCTTCTGCCTTCACAGCTCACAGAGGGAGCTCTGCAGAAGGTACATTTGATATTTATGATAGTAATTGGGGCCCTGATAGTGCAAGTGATGGACCCCTGCTCCTGATTGCCTCATCTGTACGACACGGAGCCCTCCTCGTGGGGAGCTGATCTCTGGTCAGATTGTGGCAGAGCACATCAGCGGCCACCTAGAAAGAATTTCACTGTTTTCCCCCCTGAAGTGTTTCTACTCCAGCTGAGCAAGGCAAATTGCTTTGTGTGTCTGATTTCTATCTCCTGCACTCGCAGTGGGCTTGTTTCCTCTACCATTGCTCCAGTGCTTAACTCCATTCTGTTTGACATAAATTTTGAATCCCTTTGATTTAAATGGACCCTCATTGTCACTCATTAAATACTTCTAGAAGTTTTAGTGCTGTAAATATGTGTTTAGGGCAGCTGTGATTGCTGGATCCCTGGTAGCCAGCAGTGCATCTGCAGTTTTTGTTGTGATGTTTACAGCACGCTATGAATTCTGTCCTGACCTTGTTAAAATTTATTCTCCTCCTGCATGTCTCTAAGCAGTTATTTAGTTTTCCTTGTTTCCTGTCAGTTTCTAGGAAGGTTTCATTCTCTGTGCCATAATGAAAATGTTTTGTCCCTGTAAAGACAGATTTACTTGTTATTCACAGCATTAAAAGGTGGTATTTCTGTCATTTTCAAAAGCTTGTTAATAAATCTGGTATAAGAGCACCCCTGTAAATGCTGACTCCAGCTCACAGATTCTGCTGCTTTTTGAAGTCAGCTTGCCCTCTCACGTTTCTGTTCTTGTCAGATGACACTTGCCCTGAGTCTCAGGTGCTAATTTAGTACTCATATCATGCTGATGCTCTAGAAGCATGCTCTCTGTAGTTAGCATTTGAGATCTAACTACTCCCTTTCTATCAGTTTATATTTTGTAAATAATCCCATTTGAGTAAAACCATTCTACATCACAAAAATACTGACTTCTAGCTTTCACCTTGTAAAAAATATTCTGCTAAATCTCAGTAAAACAGGATGCAAACTGCCCAAGTGAAGTACATCACATTATAGTCATCTTTACAATATTTACAAAACACATACTCTACCGATGCTTACTAAAAACAACCTGAAAATAGAACATACTTTTCTCCATAAAATGCACAAGCTTTCTGTTAAATCCATTGCAGAAATAACCCTGTGTACCACTTTCACATTGCTGCAGCAGCAGCAGCAACATATATTCAGAAAGCAGATGGCTAACCTTCTGAATGGCATTATTCATGTTTCCATAATAACATTCTAAAGACCACAATGCTGCACCTGTTCTAAATTCTTCCTTTTTAAGGATAAAGTACTGTCAACTTTCAAATATGCAGCTCTAGATACAGGACTAACTGTGATTTTAATGGAAGAAAAGTGTTTGATCTTGTACTAGTGCCTTTTTTTTTTTTTAAATGCAACTTTCAGGTCTGGAAATAGCAATTTATTACAGTAAAAGAGTAAATTTTCTGTTTCTTCTTCTCCTCGCAGTCAGTTCTGTGGCTGTGGAACAGACTCTGACTAGCCTAATGTTTGCAGTTACTTTCCCTTAGAGCAGGTCCCTCAGCACATTCTGTCATGTTTCTGTAATCTGAACATGCAAAGATGCTTAATTATTACTCTGCGATGTTCTCATTAATGATATAGAATGCTTTCAGAGCAGGATATAATCAACTAGTGAGTCTGGCTCACTGTAGGGCTCACAGTGAGCCACCTTGGTTCCTTAGGGAAGAGTTAGGAATATGGAATTGCTGTACCGCATCAAAGTCAGGGTTCACTGAGCCCTCTGCTCTGTGTACGGTGCTGAGAGCAGCTCAAGTGCTGCAGGACTCTGTATACGACTCCTGTGGGAAATATGGATTAATTTCCATCTTAAATCTTGGAGTGGAACGATTGCCTGAATACCCATATAAATTTCCAGTTTCTTTTAGAACCTTGTTAAAGTCTTGGCTTCGAAAATTGAGTCTGTGACATGATGACAAGTGTGCTCTACCCCTTCAGGTGACAGGTCTTGTACAGCCCAAACCAGAGGTCAAACTACAGCCGTAGCTCTTTTCCTGGCAGGGAAAGAAGGAAAAATGGGACTCAGTGCAAGTGATCTGCTCCCAGCAGGATGCCCTCTACTCCTCTACAGCACAAAGTCCATGGCTCTCTCAGCTATGGGGTTGTTCAAACTGCTTGCTTTAAGGTCTGATTACTTTTTAATTTTTTTATTAAATGCCATCTTACTCTGCAAAGTATACTTCCACTTGAAAGTTACCGGGGAATTGAATAATTTCCTTGTGTAAGTGAAAGAAATATTAACCAAAGAGGACTGCAGGGAAATAGATAAAATCAGATGTTCACTAGTTGCTCTATATTTACTATAAAATTATCTAATTTCGTAGTTTGTTTAAACTTTCATGTGAATCTCTATACATAAGATACAGTTATATATCTCATAAACATAAAACACGTAATTGTGTATAGAAGACATAGCTTAAAGAATGCAGTACCTTGTAGGGATAAGAATAAATAGGGCAGAACAGATCCTTGAGTCTTCATAAAGTGTCTCATGAGATGTTTTCCAATTACTTTATCTGCCGTTAATAATTACTGTGGTAAGTGCTAGATTGAAAAATCAATCTCCTATCTAGGCCATGTTTAGTAAATTCAGCCCAGAACCATATGTTAGCTAAAATTTATATAACTGTGAGCTAAACCACCCTCACTGTACATATGGGGAGTGAATATGGCTAACATACATATGAGTGTAATCAGTCAGACAAGACTGAGTTCATATCCTATTTTATAAGAAGAAAGATATTTTTAATTTGATTTTTTTTTAAGACTTTTTTCTGTCTTGGTTGCTTGTGTGTGCACTGGAAAATAAGTACCACATCAGACACAGCATGAATTATCATATCTTGGCCCTCCAGACAAAGAGTAGATGGAACAAAGGCTCCCAATTATTTCCACTGCCACAGCATCATTTGGAGGTACAACTGTGAATTGAGTCCTGAGAAAACTTACTACTTTTTGCTAGTGAGAGATAGGTAGGGAAGAGGTAGGAAAAATTTTGATGTGGTATGTTTTTTTAATAAAGCTGGGAAATCTAAAGCAAGTCAGAAGATGACAACTTCATCATTATTTGAGAGCAGTATTGCTTCTAAATTAAATATATATAAAACCCACATTGTTCAGCTGTCATACACACACAAAAAACCACTTAAGGAATACCTACTTTTTTATGTAAAGGTAAATGGAAAACTGCCAGTAATCATAACAAGGGGATAAAATCAAAGAAGTTTACATGAAGAGGTGACCGTGTTACCTCAAGTACAGTCTCCTAGTTAATTTTCGGTGGCTGATATGTGACATTATCTGACACTCAAAGACCTTCAGGTGCATTTATGAGACTGTGTATGACACTAGAATGAAAAACGCAGTTTTGAAAGGTATGAGGAAATAGCATCACACAGGATGTTATCCTTTTCATTACTTTTTCTTGATGATTTTGACATATTAAATATATATTTATTATATATTGCATATATAAAGATCTTCATGCAAGTGTTGGATTTTTTGTTTGCTTTACGTGTCTGTGCTGCAGTAACTGAAGTCAGGGTGGGTGTGCAAGCGTGTGATGGGTAGCAAAGATAAACCAGATGAGCTGACAAGGAGGTGTAGTGGTCTGGGAGCTGAGGAGATAAATGGATCTCCAAGAGACGTCTCTGAGCTGTGATACAGGTGTGTATCTCTAGAGACAAGAGCATAGACAGTCGAATATGGGGGCTAGGGGAGTCCTGGGGGCTGTGAGAGGGTTGTGAGTGATGGTTGTACCAGCAGCTGCAGTAGGGCTGTGGCTGCAGGGGTTTGTATGTCCAAATGCCAGGAATGGGACAGGCTGGAGTCCAGAGACAGGGCAGTGAGAGCCCTGCTGCTCGAGAGATGCACCTGCTGCATATGTGCACGTGTATATTTACTTTTACTAGTACAAACCCACCCTGGTGCGTCAGAGAGGAGACAACTGGTGCTGCCACTCTTCCTGTGGGTGCCCTGTGTGCCTTATTTGAGTGGCCATCAGTGTGTGACTGTATCTTGTACATGGCACATGGCAGTCTCCCTGTCTGAAATAGGGGCTCACCTTGCTATTGCAGAGACCAGGCTGGACTGGGATGAACCTGGGTCCTACTGACTGCCAAAGGAGGTCCGGGAGATGAGGAAGGAGGGATCCAAGAGTTTCCCAAGCTTATCTGATAGGGTGATGAGAGTCACAATGTAAAGGCTGATAAGAATGACCAAACAAGTCACAGAGACCATCCACTACAGATCTCTCTAGACTGTAATGGCTTTTACAGCACCACAGTCATTTGAGGTGCAAGAGAGGATGAGACTGGATCACAACGGCTATAAACAAAATATTCATCAGGAACCTTTAGAGATTCCACAGGCTGCTCTAAATTGAGTCATACATCAAAAGGGGATGCCCACTGCTATCCCTGAGGATAAACTTGTAAAGGAAGGGTTTTGTTTGTTGAGATAAGAAGATAATGGAAGTAGGTCAGGATAAAGCACCAATTTAGTCAATCATTATCTCAAGTACTGATTTATCCCAATTAAGCATTAAGTTAGGAACTAGTTTTTATGGTTTCATTCTCTTCTCTATGGAGAAAAAAAAATTCCAGAGAGCAATTCAGCTGATCAGAAATAAATTTTGTTTTTGTTAGTTTTGTTTATTTTTTACTTTAAGGGTGGAATGGTACAAGCTATACAAGTAAAATCTCTGAGTTCTGATTTCTAGACCTGGTCTCTTCAAAAGGTTTAAACGCTATTGTTTAAACGGATAGGAGGGGGGAGGATGCACTTGCAACTTTAGTGTAGAGTGAAACAATGGAAGTGCAAGTTTCTTTCTTTCTTTTTCCTACTTGTGTCAACAGTAGGAATGAAATTTCATGTTTCCATCCAGTCTGACTGACAGTTGGATGTACATCTCAGTCACAAAGACACACAGGGAGTAATAATTTACATTTAAGGGTAGTTTTGGGCTAAGATAGCCTCTGTCTGTCTCTAAAATCTGATCTGGTTCAGTGGTAGTATGGAACACTCCTCTCAAAGGTTAGGGCAGGACTTAGGAATCCTTGCCAGCATTCCTCTTAATAAAAAGAATTCTGAAGTGCATAGGTGAGCATAAGCTACAGCTGAATGCATAACTGCTGATACCTTTACTTACACATTTAGTGCACTATAGGTATTTCATTTACAGCTTTGTGAAGTGCTCTGTAATACTCTAAAGATAATAGGTGAGGTATCGAGGTAAAACATTACATACCCAATGCAAGCAATCAGCCACATCTAAAGTAGAAAGGTCAGGGGAAACTCATTGCAAAAGCATAACATGAATTTTCCAGGGCTTTTGGTATCCCTTTTGGAGTGCAGATAATTTTTAGCCAGTAAGGAGATCTCCAACAATACACCTTTTTTTGTTGAGTTTTCTCAGTAGATGTCTCTGCAATTCATCAGCCTGGTTCCTCACAACTCATAGGTCACTGAGAAAGAGCATAAGGTAACTTCCTCGATTTTTGTACTTCTAAATCGCAACAAAATCAGCTTCACTTGTAAAAAAAAATAAACAAAGCAAAGGAAAACAAAACCCTCGCTTTGCTGTGTAACATTCTGAAATATGTGATGTTGAAAATCAAAAAGTACAGTTGCCATGGGGCTCTATGCAGCTCTTTTTAAACCCTCAAAATATATAGCAAAAAGATTGAAGTTTTCCTGGATCCAGGCTCCATCTACCATGCTTCAAGAAGGTGAATTATCCGTTCTGCTCAATGTTTGACGTGGCTGATGTTTTGTGGATGTGATTAGTTCATTACATTGGAGTTAATATGCTACTAAACCCACATAAATACTTGGATTTATTCGCTTCAGCTTTGTGCCATAATTTTAATCAGCTGGGATCATGGAACGAGTATTCACATGTACAACTAGCAGAAATTTATGCAAATACTTTATTAAAAATTCTTAATCAATGGTAGTCTTAGCCCAGAAAGGGAATTTAAAATTATGCTAGGTCCATATGGAGTTCCTGAATAGGTATTATGTGCATAACTAGATCAGTCACCAAACTGACGGATCTAGTGTGATTCATCAAAATATATCATACACCTGACTAACGTAAATGCCCTCTTTGTTAAAATTAGAACAGTCTCAGCTTCACTGCTGTAAATCTGGAGCAAATCAACATTTAATTTTCTGTTAATGTCAGTAAATTCCATCATCTCAGTAGGTTTGTTCCACATTTATATAGCTATGTGAAATTTCACAATCTGTTCTAAATTTTCTTATTGCTATGATACCATGATGCACTTGCTGGAAACACAAAAATAAACCAAACATATTTCAATGTCTGAGGAAAAAAAAAAAGAAAATATGCATTACAATATACTGGTGTCAGTAGTATTATAATATTATAATAAATTCTAGTAATCTACATACCATGGAAAGTCGATTTTATAAACCCCATCAAATTCAACTGTTTCTTAAAATGACACTTTCAAAGGGAAATTTTTCTGAAACAAAAAAAGAAATTTCAGAATGTACCCTGGAATTACAAAACTCTCATATTAGCTACAAAATTGTTTCCAATATGCATTAACCCATAAAAATCAATAGTATTTTCACTGAAGTCAGAGGCGTTACACCAGTTTTACAGAAGTCTGAAGAAACAATCATGCTCACAACATCTACAGAATATGGAATGATTTACAGAGGTTTTAGCTGTGTGTGAACACAGCAGTTTTGGAGAAGGTAAAGAAAATGGACCCAGATTATATATGAAAATTTTCTCCAAATCTGCAGTAATTGGTGCAAAAAAATCACCACTTTCAAATGTATTTGTTTTTTCTTGAAGTCTAATAAAATATACTCTGCCATCATAAGTCATCTCTTTTGAGAAGATAAATGCGTTTGGACAGAATTCTCTTCCTTTAATATTGTTACTTGAAAAGAGCAATGTCATAGGGATTATAACACTTTGTGGGAAAAATCCCCAAACCTTTAATTAAATAATTCTTGCACATGACGACAAAAAATGACTAGTACTGTAGATTACAGTATAAATTCCAGATTTATTTGAAGACTTAGTTTTTGTCAGAGAAATGAGACTTATTTTGGATACAGGACAGTGAGCCACTCATCTGAAGAGAATAAATGCTTGTCAAGAAGATGAAGTCTCATGAATATTTCCAACTCTTTGTTGATTCCATGACTGCAAAAAAGAGAGGCAGAAGTCTCTATCAGAAAATAGACAAATAACTTATCAAGAAAAAAACCTGCTTAGAAAAGGTTTGCTAGAAAACTAAAACACTATCCAAGAAAACGGGTGCAAAACAACGAAGAGACTGATACCACACACTCAGACTGTATGAGACAGAGAGCAGCCCCATGATATGCAAAAAATAGCTCAGCTATGGACTAATTATTTGGAAAATTTAAGGTTTCAGGTTCAGTCCCTTGCCTGGGCAAAAATGACTGAGCTGCTTTGAGTGTGCTTCAGCTTCCCTGTCTCCTTTTTGGCAGGAGTTTAACTCCAGAGTGCCATGGGGGGACCTTGTAACAAAAAGGTCCCAGGCTTCAGGAGCTCTTGAAAGAGTGTCTGCAGGGGCTGGGCAGGCAGGGAGAGGACTTCTTGGGGCTGCCACCAGCTCTGTGGCACCAACACAGTCTTGACTCCATCCCATCCCATCCCATCCCATCCCATCCCATCCCATCCCGCAACACTCTGGTGGCCCTGGACCTTGTTCCCACATCGCTCAGCAAGATATATCAGGAGGATTTGAATAGGATCCTCCCTCCTCTACATCCTTCACCCTGCAAGACAGGCCCCATACCCTCACCACTGTCTGCTCAGGATCTGGGTTAGCAATTTTGAAGGGAGAGAATTCATTTAGCCCAAGTCACATCACCCAAGATTAGATGTGCACTGTGAGAGGGCTGCGATGGCTGGAGAGATTTGCTATGCCTAAAACATCAAAGATTTCCTGGCTTCAAACTGGGCTTGAGGCATTCCTACAAAGTATTTGAATCCTTTCATTTCTTTACACTTGTTCTCTCAGCAGAAGCTGCTGGTCCCTGAGGTAAATAGAAAGGTCTTATTCTGTGTACTGCATGGTGTCAAAAGAGTGCATCTACACGGGATGAGATGTAATTTGTAAGCAGGTCGTGTTTCCTACATGGCCCTGCTACCTGCTGATAGCTTATCTAAGACTGAGTAAAAGAGATGTGAAATGATAGCAAGCAGAAGGGAAAATAAGTAAGGAAATCTGCAAACCAAGGCAATCTCCAACTGCTGTTGCCATGAATATAGAGCTTCTGACTCTTATGGAAAGGGTACACCTAAATCATCTTGAAAACATACCAAATAACACCCAAACATGATTTCTGAATATAAATTGCTTTCTCAACTGGAATGAAATATTCTTTTACAGAAAGGTATTAGGTGACCCAACATCCAACAGTCCCTCTTCGTGTTTCTATATTATTATTCAGTCTTTGGAAGAGGGCTTACATGGACATAGGTATTTATCTGATGGGCAGGGACTTGGAATGACACCCAGCTGCTTCCAGCAGACTATTAAGCCTGTCAAGTGACTGAGCTTGAACAGCACAAGAAACCATTATACCCATTTAGTAATAGATCTAGGAAAATGAATCTTGCTGTGACTCAGTAGAGCTGAAATACTTGGCTGGCTTTAACACTCCTCAAATTATTCTAATTAGATGCTCTAGTATATGATTTACAATTGTACTTTCTTATAAGGAAGTTGTGCCAGTAACTAAAAATTTAATCTAGTCTAGAATACCAAGGAGCAAGAGGTGGGTTCTGAGGACAAACCAACCAGGTCTCGTAGACTTGAAAAAGAAAATGAGAGAGTGGAATGAAGCATAAAACTGTGGTTCAATAACAAGAATGCTCCTAGACTCCAGCTGAGTTGTATCTTTGGACTTAAATGTGCCGTCTCAGCCCTTTCTAACAGAATAAGACGGTATCAATGTTGACTCTATCAGCATTTTGCAGAAATCCACCAGCAGCTAAAGTCTTTAAAGCACAATACCCTAAATGTGTGCAGTGCTAGTTTCTGAGCTGGTGTTACGGTGTCAGGCAGCTCAAAGATGCTGAGGCACACACAGAGTACAACGATGGTATATCAGTGCCAGACAAGCTGGGGAGTCTTAGGCTGAAATGGATTGTCACCGTCACAGGCTAAGTCTCCCGTGTAGCGCTGAATCTGGAGTTTCAGTCAGTAACTTTGGCAGTAGAGGAAATCATCCCTGACTTATGCAGAAGTGAATGGTTTTAGAAAATTTGCTTGTAAGTTTTGAGGGAGAATTTATGCATATATACACAGAAATATACGATTAGTTGTTGTTACTGCACAGTAGAATAAAAAAGAAAATATACTTCAGTTATCCTAGCTTTACCTTGTAATACGAAAAAAAAAAGTTGAAAAATTATCTTTTCTGTCTATGCAATTTAACTCCAGTTGAAGATGGCTTAGTTATGGCTAGTTTGTTACTATTTCAGGTGGGAAAAATAAGATTTCAAGAATCGGATCTAACTTCAGGTCTATGCTATTGGGAATATTCTGCAGAAGTAGACTAGCATTATATTTGAATAAAATAATAAAAAGATATCCCAGCAAACAGACTTATTTTATTACCCTGTACTTTAAAATTTTCTGCTGCCTCGTAAAGGTTCCAGGACTCTGACTCACACCGCAGAACTATTTAACATGAGTAATCCCTGGCCAATTGAAATTCATCCAGTAAAGTACACAGTGCAACAGGCCATGACTCAGGTAGAAAGGCTACTATGTGCTGAATGGGTATTTAGAGTTGCATGTAATCATATATTCACAGAATCACAGAATATCCTGAGTTGGAAGGGACCCACAAGGACTGAGTCCAGCTCCTGACCCTGCACAGGGCACCCCAAGAGTCCAACCATGTCCCTGAGAGTGTTGTCCACACACTTCTTGAGACCTGTCTGGTGCTCTGACCACTTCCCTGGGGAGGCTGTTCCAGTGCCTCACCATCCTCTGGGTGAAGTACTTTTTTCCAATATCCAAACTAAGCCTCCCCTGACACAACTCCAGGCCATTCCCTTGGGCCCTGTCACTAGTCACCCCAGAGAAAAGATCAGTGCTGGCTCCTCCTTTTCCTCTCACAAGATATCTACTTTTAAGATGTAATTCTGAACCAAAAAATGCTAAAAATGTGTCGGAGCACCTCTCCCTGCAGCCTAATCAGACTCTGCGTCTGCATATAAAGATAGCAGTGAACTTCTAAACCAACTAACTTTGCATGTGTTTGCTTCATTTGCGTAGATTGTTATTCTCATTTCCTGATGCCAAAGCTATAAAATACTTATGAAATATCAAGGCTGGGTTTTGTCCTTGTTTGACAGTATGTTTATATTGTGAAAATTTTAGACACACAAAGCACGCATGCTTTGCACAATCAGCCTTACGGGGTTTCTTATACAACCTTTCTGAACAATGACTAACCAAAGTCCCTTACCCCCAAGCCTCATATAAAACCAAACAAAACCTTTGAATGTCTGGAAGAAGTCACAAGAATAAGACTCCAAATCCTCAGATGAAGATGGAATTTCCCAAGTGGGAACTAGGCCAGTTGGCAACAAAGACTCCAGTAAGATGGGGCTGAGCTTGGTCTTGAAACAACCCTGCATAGTCATCTTTAGTAGCACAGATATAATTCTTTAGCAATAACTGGTGACTGAGAATGCCCAGAAAAACTTCCTTCCACTGCAGCCCCATTGCTTGTGATGTGCAGAAACCTCAGCTTAAGAATCCATTTGAATACCTGTGGAACCAAAATCTGGAGGCTGCAGAATCAAACATGGAACAAAATGTGTTTATGAGCAGCTCAAACATGAGAAACTACTGGTTTCAATACTTTTTATACTGCTTTTGCTTTGCATTCTGATCATTATTCTGGTACAACTGTAATGGAAACTGAGGACTTAATTCTAAATATAGTTTTTCAGGAAAATCAAAGAAAGATGAGGCTGTGCATCATCAGCATCACTAATGGCAATTGAGATGCAGACATTAATACAGCAAGATATTAGTGACCTTCTCTGGAAGAGTGGTTTCCAAAGGAATAAATAATAAATAGGTCCATGTAATGGAACTTGTTACAAGATTTTCTCAGCAGGATGCATGTTTGTTAATGCAGTATGTAGTTTACAGAAAATTCCTTCTGCAATGTTTCTTAATACTCTGAGGATGAGTTTCAACCCAATACAGAATTTTGGCTTTCATCTTTGGAATTTTTTAGAAGATGTCTTAGTACAAGCTTTTCCAAAGCTGATTCTTATCAACAGCTGACTCAAAGGGGAGAGTTCTTTGGGTATGCACATTTATTTCCTGTTAAAGACTGAGTTTACTTCATTCATATTGAGAATCCTAACAGAGCAGGAATCAGTTATGAAAATCCTAGCTGTAACATTTTGAAGAACTGCAGTGCCTGTACAGCTTGGACTGGGAGTCACCTTCTCTGGGAATGCCTCCTGTTCTCACATTTGCTTCTGCCATGTATCAGGGCAGAAACTAAAGCACCAAGAGTTATAATGAAATCCCACTGTATTTTTTATCAAAATCAAGCATTTCTGGATTTGTTGGTTGAAGTGCTGGCTTTATGCCAATTTTTGTTCATCTAAACTGCCAGCATCTCCCACATGTGACTGTCGATGTACCTCCCTGTTCCTCTGTTCTAGCGCCACACTACTTTCTGTAGTTCTATTCACAAAGTTCTCAGTCTAGATTGGAGTGTTCTATTAACAATTTAAAGCAAATTGTTAATCCTATGAAGACAGGCTGAGAGAGTTGTGGTTGCTCAGCCCGGAGAAGAGGAGGCTCCAGGGAGATCTTAGACCACCTTCCAGTACCTGAAGGAGGCCGACAAGAAGGCTGGAGATGGACTTTTTACAAGTACTCTGAACAGTCTTGTCTTTTAAGAAGATTAACTCTCTCCTGCCTTTAGTATAGACATTTCCAAACAATTCTGGAAGTTAGTAGAGCTCATAAATTCTGTCCCTCCCAAAAGTGTTGCAAAACACTTAGAAAATGTCACAACCAGAACAAAGGAGAATTTCTATTTCACAGCCACATGAAAGGTGCTGTACAATAGATTTACATCAGTATGCTGGCCAGCCCTTCCCTCATGCTGTGTGAAGTGTAGATCTTCTTGACAGGTACTTTGACTGCAGAAAAGTCCCTACCTGACCTCAAATCAGAGAGAAGCAAGAGCCAATGGGTACCACAGGAAAAACTTATTTCTCCGTTTTCATTCCAGCCTCAGTGCCCGTCGCCTTCAAAGTCACTTTGGTATCTTCAGCAGCAAAATAAAGCAGCCTCTAATTATCAAAACAGGTGGTTGAGTCCCTAGCTCCTTCCTTTAAAGTAGTTGGGGTCTTTTAGATGTTTTTAAATGAGATTTCTTTTTAAGATGCAGATTTTAAAAACATGGATGAAAATTCCACAAAAAATTATCAACTTGAAAATTGACGTTAGTTTATGACATGAGGATTTTCAGAAGTAATTATTTTCTTCATAACGACAGTAAATACTAGTGAACAGCTCAATTTAATTATTACTTCTACTTTATTACTATCTAGTATTTCTCATGTCTCCAATACTCATAAAGCAGCTTCCTTCCTTGTCTCTGGAGTCAGAATACACAATGGGACAAAGTTTGCCTCAGAGGTATTCCTCCTCTTTTCTGCTGTATTTAGTTAAACTGCTTATATATTTAATTCCACCATTTCCTTTATGAACATTTAGTTAAACATCTAACCTTACCATTTGACATCTAGTAGTGATGCTGGTACCTGGGGGTTTGGTGCTTTGCATTGTTTCTCAGGTCAGCTCACCAGAAGCCTTGGTAGTATTGCCCCTTCTCAGGGGTAGAGAAAAACAGGCGAAATCTAAATTTAAATCCTGAAAGCCCTGAGGGGAGGGAGGCAGGAGGTGATCCAGATTCCCAAGCAAGGAACTTCGGCAGCAGTGAATTTCCATGCAAGGAAGCTTAATTAATGTGCGTTCCCACTCAGCTCTGCATCCCACTCTTTAAAACTGGAATAATTCCTCAGATATAGAATTCAAATACACTCTTCCATTTGATAAGAGAATTCTTTTCTTACAGTGATTGTAGGACTTATACAGCAAGATGTGTCATCAAAGAGGGATGCCAAAATATACATTTTAATGGTCTGAACCTCTCCATTCACATTCACTCAGATTTCATTTTATCAGTGTTTTTAATGTGCAATCCTATCTGTGGTCTATCTGTTCACCAAGATTTCAAGTATGCTTTGCCTTCATTCCCTGTCTCACTTTATTTCTATTAAATTTCTTAAAAATTTTCCTGGTCTCCAATGCTGCTTTTATATAGAATAAGAAACAAGAAGTACTTGCTCAATTTTCTCTTTCCCTTTGCTGATCTTTACAGTTGCAGATCGTTTTCCTGTGCTACTTTGAATGGAGTTAAGAATAATAAAAAAAGAAAAGTGCAACTGAAAAAATGGGATTCAATTTAGCAGAATGAAACAGCCAATAAACTTTCAAAACAGACAGTCGAATAATTAGATTCTAGCAGGAAATCACAAAATTGCCACTGCTATAAATATTCAGAAGTTACGCAGACTGGGTATGAACATCCATCACAGATGATTTAGAAATAATGAAATGAAACAGCTCTGGTCAGAAGATAGCCTAGGTAACAGAGCAGAGGATTCTCCAGTTCAATTGACATTTTTGTGACATTTTCTGGAAACTGAGAAACCCATTGTAGCTGGCAAGAAAAAAAAAGTATGACCTACAAAGTTTTCTTACAAACAGTAAATTTGATTCTGTGTCACAGCTAGCTTGGACATCATCCCCATTAATTTTGTCAGCAGCTCCTTTTTAGATTGAATGTGTTAACTCAGATTCTCTCTTCTCTCTTTTATTGGACTGGGAAGAGATGAGCCTGCATCAACTGCTACTATCATGGCAGTAATTCAGGACAATGCCTTTAAATTCCATATGCAATTTTATAGCCACATGAAACCTGCACTTAAAGGAGAGTCACAATTTTTAGATTAACCTTCTATCTCAATTATTATTCCTCAATATGCTGTTTTCAGCTGAGGAGAATTCAAGAGCAATGTAAACCTTAATAGCATACACATCCAATCATCATTGATTAGTGTTAGGATTTTAAAAAGAAATATAATTTTTTGTGAAACAAGATATCAGGGTACTTCTGCAAACTTAATCTAATTTTAAATTTGTTCATCATTCACTCTTGATTGCAATTAGAGTCTACTTATTAAATACCATCTGTTTTCTAAACATCAAGGAGTACCCTGAAAAGATTCCTTTGAAGGAAAAAAACACACAAAAAGCCTCAGTAAAACCTTGTTGACCAATAAGATGATTATTGAATATGCTAAAATGATGAAAATGCAATGAATAATATTTTTTTTCAGAAAAACATGAGCTTATATATGCTTCTCCTTTACCTGCATTTACCTCTACACCAGGGAAATCTAGAGAAAAATATTGTGGAGAATATATTTTTTTCCATCTAATTTCTTTAAAAAAATTTATTACTTTTTAGTAAGTTTATTAATGATTTTATACAATTCTTCTTACTAGAATAAAGTTTATGGATATCCTGTGTATTTTTTTTTTGAATTATTTTCCATTTTCTGGAATCACCTCAGTAGTGAACCAAATAACTTGTGTTTAATTAATCTATTCATTGTTTCGATAAAACTAGCTTCTGAAAATGTACATTATTGTGACCTGAAAACAATGAAGATGTGGAAATTTGTTTCCAATGTGACTATTTTCATTAATTGGTTTCTGGGAAACTGACAACATACCATCTCATGCTGAAAGCCTTGTTCTAGACAAAAATGAGACATCTGAAACATAAAACTGAGGATTTGCTGTGAGTATTACTGCTATCTCGACAATCTAATCACAAAATTACTTCACATTTTGTGTGTACTTAGTATTACACATAAAAAGAGATAAGAAATAAAATACCACAATAATATATTTAAAAGTACTGTACAAAAACCTCCTGGCACCTGCCCTTTCTTTACACTTACACTGTCCCCCTAGTCCCCAAGTACTGGATTCAGCTATGGAAGGGTATGGTGAGATGGCAGCATCTGGGGTCTTCCCCTGGGAGGAATATGATGTTGAATATTGATCTCATATTCCAGAGTGAGGAAGAAGATTTTTTTTGTTTTGTTTTGGTTTTTTTTCTTCTTTTTTTATTTGCTTGGTATCACCATGATCTTCTGTGCTCTGCAACTCCTTATCTTACATTACATCCAATCCATCCGATACGGAGTGTTTTTACTTAAGTTAAGCACTTCATTTTTATTCTCTTTATTCCCTAAAGCCAGCTTCTCCCAGCTCCAGCTCTGTATTTGCTTCTCTGGTCATTCCTTTCTGGATGGCCATCTACAGCCATGTGTCCTCCAGTGCCAGCCCTGGTTCCCAGCCACCCTGTGCCTGGTACCCCTTTGTGCTGCATCCTGGGCCTCCCCTTCTGAGACCTGGCATACCAAGCATGGACTCCTCTCCCCTGTCCTCCTCATCATTAAGTCAGAGGTTTCCACAGCTTCGTAAAATGCTTAATTTCTCAAAGAATAATTATATTCTCTTGGCTTCTTGGACCAGAGATTTTGTTTGGGGTGAGCAAGCACCACTGCATTAATCCAACTGAAGTTGTGAAGATTCACACAGTCCATGTGCCTGACATGGGAGAAAGCCTTTGAGTGAATATTAAGTCTTGTTTTTTATGTTTGTTTTTTTTTTCCTAAATTTTTCCTCTATATTTGCTTCTCTTTATATGAACAGGAACTTTTAATATCAATTTTGCATCTAAAAAGTTAAGTTATCCTTTTGTTCTTTACTTTGTGACCCTTGTTCTACCTGATAATATTTTCAGTTTACTGTGGGAACAGTTAGAACAGCCTGAAGTGGTACCCTTCTATACTGTTCTAAAAGTTCTGAAAGGAAGCCTTTTGTATGATTCTGCTCAAATATCTATCCAGCTACAAGCTGAATGAGTACTTAACAAGTTTTTGAGTTACAGCAAAGATTTAATCAAGAAAGAAGGAGAAGAGCAATCCTATATATTTGTGAAGCAAAGAAAATCAAAGTTTCAGAAATTATTGCATTTACTGGCCAGCAAACCTGAATTCCTAATATTTCTGGCCATTGAATTCCAATCCTTCCAGGCCTTACCTGCATATTTTCCAGAGGCTTGGTGTTACACTATAACATTTATAACCAGATTGTGTTCACCTTCTGCGGGCAAATGATGCAATATCTCTGCTGATGAACAAAGAATAGCTATGTATTTTTTTCATTTCTCACTGTAGTTTAACGAAAGAACCTATTATTTTCAATTCAGAGAAATTAAGATTTTGCTATTAACAGCAGTCATGTTTCTATGTTAATCTGACACTAGTGCCATGAAATAGATTTATCAAAACTTTCTGGGTAGGTTTGTATGGTAAGAGATTATCAGAAAAGAAGTAATCACTTTTAATTACTTCCATATTTCAACTATTTAAGTGTATAAGTATTTAAATTATTTGGTACATTAATTGCTTCAAAAATTTATCTCTATTGGAGCTTTCTGAAATGGTAATCCAGGAGGGATGACACAAGAGCAAAGAAAAGGAGGAATAAGAGCATCATCTATAGAAAAAGATAACAAAAGGTGGTCAGGATCTTGCTGATTAGGAAGCCGACAGAGAGAACAGTCAGGTGAACGAAAGAGTTATTTAAAAGCCATGGAGCAGGAGACAAATCATTGGTAGGTGACTTCTTTAGAATGAAGAAAACCATATAATGTGCTACCATTAACAACACCACCATCTTTTTTTCTTTTTCCATTGTTTGTTCAGTACCTGACACAACGATGTCCTCTGATAAGATTCAAAACCCTGTTTGTGGTAACAAATCAAAGTACGGACTTGAAACTGGAAATTACCTTATTTGTACAGAAGTGTTAGACTGCACTTTGACCACAGATCTGGCCCCAAAGCTCTTTCTTTAAAGACCTGGCAGAGCAGTTCCTTCTCGTACAATCATCTTGCAGTTCAAAGATGTCAGTGGTAGTTTGATGTTATCCTTCCGAAATAAAACAAAAAACCCCACCAGCACTTACCTGGTCTCCTACAAGAAGTGTGGAACTAGAATACACACCAACAAAACCCAACAAACTCGGAAATATAGCATGAATTCTGAGGTGCACTCTGAATTATTAGGGTTAATCAATAAAATGGACTTACACATCTTTGTCTGATTCCAATCAGCTGTTTGGTAGTAGGAGATTCTCTGTCACACAGACCTGGCACTAATGACAGTGGGGGCCATACCCTGATTATGGGACACAGGCTGAATTCTGTTTTGAATTCTCTGCTTTTACAACCCAAAGAAAAACTCAAACTTCAGAAATTAAAAATAAAAAAAAGCAAAATCAACAACATGAACAAAATAACTCAACATCTGAGGCCACAAAGTAAAGAACATCAATGGGTTTATTACCAATCTTCGATAATTTAAGAATGTGAATGGCTTTACTATCCCACCTGCATTTCAGGTAAAGTACATTGCCCAAGAACATTTGCTCTTCGATCGCAAAGTTGTGCAAATGTGTATGTGAGTGTGCATGAATGTGTGAGCAGGGAACTGTGAGGGCACGTGCAGGAGAGGAACAGTTGGGGTTTAGGAAAGTCAAATTTAATGTAAACTCTCAACATTGGGCTACCCTGAATTTTTCAGATTTTGTAGTTTGACGCAAGATATTTGTAACGTGATGGTGCAAGGTAATTATACCTGCATTTAGAAGTGCTTTCTTGACAATAAAGGATTATTTTATTTAAAGTTTATTTCTAAAAGGTTTTATCGCAGTGCTCTTCTACAACATTACTAATAACACTCCTTGCTTAAATACCCTGATGATTAGGGGTTGCGAACTGACTGAGAGGAAGAAAAACAACTGTGAAAAATGTCCAATGAAAGGATACAGCATCATTTTGATCCCAAATGCAAATGCTAAGAGTAGCGGAGACACCTCTGTGAAATCAATACCCAAGGCCAATCTCTGCCCTCAGTTTCATCAATGAGTCCTCTCTTGTGCTGAATGAGTAAAGACATTGAAAATACGTGAGAGATGTATTTTAAAAGTGAGAGAAAAACATAACAGGCAGTTTATATGCACTTTAGTTCTGCAGTTGCAACCTGCTTATTAAATGAATATGGTCATGCTAAAACAGGGAAGTGAAAACAGGACCATGAGGAATCATTTTTGTGGGACTTAAAAATATTAATATTAGTGATTTAGAATAATCTAGGCCACTTTTCTCAATATACACTTGTTTTTCTTTCAAGTTCTGAATATTTACTTCCAAGATGGAGTTTTAGTGAAGCATAACCTTGTGTCCTGAAATACACAACAACATTTCAATCTCCAGAATTTCACAGCCAGAAGTGGCCTTTTGATCCTGGGAACAATATCTGAGGCACCAGAAGTGGCTTATGCATTTCACTGGTCACCTATGACTGAGTGAGGGTGAGGAACAGGGTTTAGAATTTTTCTAAAGAAATGTCAAAGCTATTCCCACTGGACCGACTCTGAGATATGAAAATTCTTATCAAGTCCTGAGAGTTCCCAGTAGAATAAAAATCAGCTGCCTTTTTCAACCTGGACAAAAGAAAGAATATTCTTTTAGATATAGTATTTTTTTGTTGTTGTTGTTATAAACTGTTGCTTAATAATTTAGTTAACACAGCTCTAAATTCGAGCAAAGGTCAAGCACTTGGTCCACAAAATGCACTTCAGTCCTTATTAAACTCAGCTTTGTAAAAGGTATTTTTAGTAAACTTTTGTTCCATACTGAAACAGACATCTGTGAACTAGTTAAGGAATTAAAATGTGTGGGAAACTTCATGAAAGAAAGGGTACCCTGGACTTTGTACTTAGCCTGTTTCTTCAACCTGATTAAGTTTCCTAGATACCATGATTTAAGGTACAGCCTGACTTGTTAAAACTACTGAAGTGTTGCCCTTCTAAACTGAAACACTGGTCTAAACTTTTCAAAGTTAATTTAACTGGAGACTAATGTTTTCCTCCAGCTGCCTCACAAGCCTTAGAAATCATACCTGGACATCTGTTTTCTCTGCTGTCCTTCTTTCCTATACAACAGCCAGGCACTCTGCAAACTGGCTTGCACCTGGATTCCCCACTTCTTTATTGTCAGGTTAAGATTTGTCCCTCATTTTCACAGTGAATCCTTTTCCTTTTTTAGTGTTTTACCATAGGATGAAAAAAATAAAAAAAGAATGATTTCTTGAAGCCATGTGATGTCAAGTAAAGGATGGAAATAGAAAACCCATAGGAACTGGAAACGCTTGGTTTCATTCCTATGAAATGTAGGTTTTTACGATGAAATTGATAGAAGAATAGGTGTATAAAAGCCCTGTAAAAACCAGAAATAATTCAGTAATACAACAAAATTTTCAAACAGGTAAATAATTGTCATTTCTTAAAGTACTTTGTGTCATTTACATAATATCAAAGTTATGAGCAAATCTGACTTTCAAGACTTGAATCTGAATCACTAAATACACAGTATTTTTTTAATCAAACACCAGCCATATCATTTATTTATCTTGTCCTGTTCCCTTTTCCCTTCATTAGCCATTTTTGGCATGGAGTTCAGCCATTCCACTGAAAAAAAAGGTTTGTAAATATTTTCCATTGATGTATTAGTGTATAGTAGCCAAAGTCCAAAGCTTTTAATATGTACTGTGCCTCCAGTATTAAAATTAGCTTTAAAGCACTTGTGATGAGAGGCAAATTTCCTAATTTTACAACTATTTCAGAGTAGTACTGATCTTATTAATAGAAAAAAAAATTGTTGTTATATAAAATGCAATAATATTGTCCTGTATTTATTGTCACAGATAATTACTTGGGCTTTTGTTCAACATACCCAATAAAAGGTACTATGTACCTTTTATTCATACAAACAAAGAACAAATTATATATGGAAACTCAGCATCTACAGATAATTTGTTTTCTACAGCTCTCTCCAGATGATATTTATTGTCCTATTTTTTAAATTTCATTTTAGGGGCAGTTAATAATGGCTACAGCTGACAGGTATTAGAGTTGGTATCGGAGATACCATCAACAAGTATTGCAGTCTTACCATCAGCAGTGAAACAAGCTTAACAGAGAATCACCACATAACCCAAGATCATTCATGGGAAATGGATTAGCAGTGAGAACCTGGATCTTTATCATCTGAGAATGGCTGTTTTAACTTTATATGTTGTATTATCCACATTTTAATTTTATTCATAATGTTTAAATCTTTCTAATAACATGTAATTTGGAAATATTGTCATGTCTTAGTTACAAATTTTGTTTTAAACTGCCTTCACTTTATAGTAAATAATGGGATATTTGTGGGTTTTTCAGGCAAAGATTTTTTTCAAGAGCCTTCTCAAATTTCTTTCATAAAAACAAAATCTAAAAAAAAATTGAATAGTTATATAATTTTATGCTGAAAAATATATGGAGACTACGGGGAACTTTTTTCTTTCCCTTCACTTTTGGTGGCTGCTTTTCCCCACGTTATTTCTAACAGTGCACGAAGAGTGAAATAGCTTTTACCATTTCTTTTAGTACCTGCAACTAACCCCCAGGACATATGGCACCATTCCAGATGCAGCTCTCCACACCAGAATCAAATAAATAGTGGAAGAAACTACTATGCAACATAGAACTAAAAGTATTTTTCTCTCCACCCTCCCTTTATTCAGCATATTGCCTGTCTTAAGCTTTTAAAAAGGGTGGATTTGCTTTTTAAAACTAATACCAGCATTTTTAATTTTTACGTGGGAGAAGAAGTGACACAGTTAGACTTTACCTTTAAATTAATATTTAAAAGTACAGTATTGAAACCTTTAAATGGCTGAAACATTTAGGAAATCCAAAGATAAAAACTTTCTACCCTTATTTTGCAGCAGCTATAAAATCTTTTCAGTTCAAAGTCTATATGATTTATTCCTGTAGTGTGGGCTGCAAAGATGACCAAAAGACGAACCATAGGACAAAAATACAAAAGACTTGGAAAAATATCATTTTTAGAGGAACTACGTTGCTAAATGACTTGGAAACTTTTGAGTATTTTGTTAGATATGCAGTTTTGTTATATTTATCAAATCAATAGCACAAATACGAACTTCTTTCTGAGATGAAGGAAAAAAGACAACACATTTCGATGTAATAATAATATGGGGATAAATTCTATTGCAGTTTTTCTCTGTGGCTTTCACTAGTATCCAGCCTGCAACATGACATTAGCAAGCATATTTTGTTGAGTTCCTAAGCAATTTTTCAATAACTAGCTTTCTTTGTGATGATGTAGATAAAGTTATCAGAGGCCTTAAAATGGATGAATCCCCAATGAATGGGGTTTATTATCCAAATCATAATGAGGCTATTACTGAAATACAGCAACTTTTTCTGATGGAAATAATATAAAATACATCAGTAGAGTGCTCAGAATTTAAAAGTAGTTGTATAAGAATAACTTGGATTCTTAAAACCTGTCTGTAGTCACAAACCTTAGCTCAATCTGTATGTAAAATACACCTTGCTTTTAGTCTACAAGTATTTATATATTAAAAAACCTTAGTGGGTGTATTTTTCCTCTAGCAGGTAAAAGCAAAATAATACTAGAAAGGGCAATTCCATTACTCCACTAGGTACCAAGGAATAGATTCTTTGCATGTTAAGTATTCAAAACAAGACTAAATGCCTTCCAGAAAATTCTGTAGCACAGGGTCTTGAGCAACACACAGGGCCAACTCCTTTTTCTCTACTATCTTATCAGACTCTAAAAAAAAAATAATAAAGAAGTGAGAGAACCTTAATGCAAGTCAGACAGCCCTATGTCCATATTCACAATGTAAATTTAACCTTGATCAACCCCATTTAATCATTGCTTCTCTTTTGTGGTCGATTTTTCTTTTTCACTTTACTCAGTTCCAGAAAGCTGCCTAGTTCCCTTATTCTTCCATAAGATAAATAATAAAATGGACAAAAGATAAACACTGAAAAAGAACAAATTGCACAGCACTGGCAAAATGTTCTCCTTAGGAAAAATTCCCACTGATTACAAGAGACAAGAGATTTCAATTGGAGCTTTGCCTGAAGAAATAACTGAGAATTAAACCCAAATAAAATAATCACATAATACAAGTTCTCACAAGTTGAGAAATTAAATTCTCTTTCACTTTGCACATGGACAGAAATGTCTTTGTCTCACTAATGGGAAATAGGAGTTTTGCCATTGATTTTCAATGAAGCCAAGATTTCACCTCAGGGCATTTTTCCTCATATACTATTTATTATGTTTTTACTCTAACACATCACATAAAGATCAGCTAATGCTTGCAGACTAATGAATAATCATGTATTCCAAGACCAGATATTACCCTCCATTATAGGCTTGAATAAAACCTTGAATGCAGTTTTTATTTCTAGAGGAATTGTGATATTTTGAAGAGGGAAAAAAAAACCTGAACTAAACCGAACCAAAAACCCCAGCTGAATTGAGGCTTTGAAATTAAAGAGAACAAATATTGACTGTCAAATCCTTTCCAGGAAAAGGAATCACTGCGTATGGTCTGCTGCTGTCTCTGTCATTTTCGAAGTTTTCCATTTGAGAGAGAATAAAAATGCATCTAGTTGACAAATTAAGAGCTGAATTAATTCAAATGGTTTAATGGAGTATAATATCCATCTCATGCAAATGAAAATTATGGAACTTTAGGAACATGTCACAACTGATGACTTTCAGTGCTAAAAGAAATTGCCATAGACATCAGGGTTTATTATGGAAGTAGCAAGTCAGCGCTTTCTTCCTGCGTGTCAGAATTCTGTTCAAAACTGATGCTTCTATTCAGCAACAATGTCTTGAACAAGGTAGCAATAGTGAACATTTTTGGGAAAATACTTCTGGACTCTTAGAGGAAAGCAATTTCTGACCCACAGATGGCTGAAAAGCTGATAGTAAGTTCTTATACTATAAGTAGAGAGCAGCTTCAAACTTCTACCTACGAGCTAAGACAAAATATTTTAAGATCTGCAGATGTGTCCTGGGAAACTCAGTTTCCATAACGACAATTTTTGGTGTCATGATTTTGAGACATCTTTTGATTTCTGTAGCTGCTCACTTGGGGCTGCCAGTACTATGCTGTTATTTTGTCCAGCACTAAACTCCTTACTTGTATATTTGCACAACCAGCGTATTATTGGTGATTTTAGAAGGTAAAGATCACAGTCACTAAAGTACTTTAAAGATTTAGTACAATTACACAAGAAGCAGGATCCTGCCTCAGTATTTTACTGATTAATGAAGTTGTAACACTCCAGGGCCACTGAGATACTATAGTAGCATAAATATTTATAGGCTTAAAATATCAAGCAATCAGGAACTAAATATAGAATCCAGAAAATAAAATTGTTGTTTCTTTTCTAGGGTTGTTACTCAACTCAAGCCTACGAACTTGGAAGGAAAAGGCTTGAAGTAAAGAAGTGAGATATATAAGAAAATAAAAATTCTACATTGTTTTGAGCACTAATGAAAAAGCAAATCAAACTCAGACCTTTCTTTTGGCAAAACAGGTCCAAGGCAGCACCTGTAAGCATTTCCCTTTTGAATATCATCTCCAGCAGGCACAGACCTTCTAATGTTTTAAGGAAAAAAACAAGGTCTTTAGAGCTGCTTTTTCTTAGCAATACAAGACCCCACATGAGAGTATAATGCCAGCATCTCTTCTAGAACACAGCAATTCCCTTGTACTTCTTCTCAGGGCAAGGGATGCCCTGTCCAAAGTACAATTGGTAACTGATAATTTTATTTCAGTTTGGAGGATTTAGTATAATCTGTCTGCCTTTTTCGCCAGGCCTGACATTGAATGTGTTTCAGTGCAGTTAGCTGAAACACAGCTGTGCTCTTCAACTCATGTTTTTATTTTTTGAGATGGACTTCTTTAATTACTCCTCTTTTTATTTCCTATTTTCTCCTTGTTGTTCAATCTTCTGCTTTTATTTTCCTCTTCTCCTATTAACAGGTGATTTTGCATATGTTTATACCTCTGCTATTACTTTTTTTTCCACTTTTATCCTTAGGAGTTAACTATTATGCCATCTTGTGTTCATACAAATTACTCTCATTTTCTAGTTCCTTATACTGCTTAATGCCTCTCTTCAAACTCAAGATAAATAAATAAATTAAAAGCATTTTTTTTTTGCAAAGTAGATGCACTAAAGTACATCAGAAGAATATTTGGGACTTATTTTCTCCTGTGTGTCTATGACTGAACAGAAAGAGGGAACTGACCCTCTAGAGCAAATCTGGAGAACTGCTTGACCAGAGCTCATATTTAAAGAAAAACAGCTCAGAGGTGAAGGAAACGTAATCGATTTGCAGGGTAGTTATATTTCTTGAAAAATTTTGTAATTCGTCTCAAAGACTAAGTTTTTTTAAAAAAGAAGGAGCTCTCTGGTTTCTCCCAACCATGTAATATTAGATGAACTTCAGACTAGAAAAGCATACAGTTACCCAAGTACAATGATTGTATGCTCTAACAAATTGCTCTCAGGCTAAATGTATTTGAGGGAAAAACCTTTGAATTCAACCAGGAAGAATCACAAAAGAAAGCAAGAACTGGATTTTAATAGAAAATTGCCTTCAAGACTGTTTGTCACATCATTTAATTCTCTGTTGGGGGCCCATAGACACTAACACAGTGTATTTGATGCAAGACTTAAGAAGAAAGCATAACAAAACAAAACAGAATAAAAGCAATTTTGTCAGCCTTGAGCTGAGGGTAATGGAAAGGAAACAGATTCAATGAAATGGGGAGCAGTATGAGATGAATTTTAAGCATTCCTGCCATTCTTCCATTTCTAACATTCTGCTGCTCAAATGCAAATACTTTGTTTTTGCTTTGAGCCCACATTGAAGAGAAAATATGAACATTAGAAACACGGAGAAATTCAAAATAGTTTAAACAGAAACAGGTCACGTAGCATTTCAAACGGGAGATGATCTCGCTCCAAGATGTTCTCTTTCTGAATCCACATGCCCACCCTGGGAATACCAACTGATGTATCACTAATGTCATTAAACTGCTTTTTGAAAGAAATGAGAAACCAGTGGTCTTTCTACATATTTCCATATTCTTTTCTACATATTTTCCTTGGCTTTGGGAGGCCTGTTTTGTGTTTGAATGTAAGTAAAGAAATAGTCTAAGATAATTTCTTTTTTCTTGTTCTTTTTATTTTAAATAAAGATTTTAGGTGAAAAATCTCTTTATTCAACTATGGAACATTTAAAACTGAATGTCAGCTGTTAGGAAGGTGAGATCTGACAACTGAATTAAGATTGGAACAGAAAGGACTTGGGCAAAATTGGTGTCCTGAGGAACCTGGTTCCATACTGGGGTGTCCCTGGGAGCTCAACACACTTTAATTTTCTCCATGATTAAAAGTAAAAGCTTTTTGGAATGCCCAGTGATACTGAATACAGAAGAACCAAGGACAAGTATATTTTTGTGATTTGGACAGCTAAGTAAGACAGAGATTTAGGCCAAAAGAACTCAATTTGCTCGAAGTTATTGTTCTTGCCTGTTTTCAGGCAGTCATCCAGAGGTAAAAGTACTCTGCTTCCCCTTGTCCATACTTTGGCTGAAACAGTTCATAGAGAGATTCAATCTTAACACTTTGCAAACTAAAGTTAATCTCGCAATTATCTCGCAATTATTTCTTTCAAATATTAAATATAATTTTTATCTTATTTCTGTCACATAATGTTGACTGTACTGTAGAAGGATGTTACTTACAAATTTAAAAAAGAACCAAAACTTTCTTAAATAGAACCTGCAGAGAGTTAAAACTCTCTTCCAGCATAAAAGGAGAACTGTTTTCAGAAGTCCTAGCTAGCAGTTTGCAAATGTGCAATTAAAATTCTGGCTCTTCCCTAATTATGGAACACTTATGTTAAATGGTCTTAATAGATATGTAATGATGGCTTTATAAACCTATAGTTACTTATAATCTGAAGTAATTTCTACTTCAGTTTTAAAAACATCCATTAAATGCCTATTATGATCTTTATGTAATTTAGCAAGACATCTAATGAGTGTTTTATAAAACTAAAGAGCAATTATTACCAAAGACAAATGTTAAGCATATAGATTAACATGCTGTTAATGTGAATTAGCTTTTTCAGATTAAATAGTGAAACGTGTACTTAAACTCTGTTGCGATTAATGTAGATTAAAATGTTATACAAAATGTGGAAACTTTAAGGGTGCTTAAAAGAAGAAACTGCTAAACAAAATTTTTTATTAGGCTATCTATTTATTGAAAGGCTGATCAAACTGCAGAAAACTTTTAAAGAAACCTCTAATAAAAAAATGTATTTTTCTAAAAAAAATTCTGTCCTATTGATGAAGGGGGTCCTCAACTCTATGAATCTCTTGGATATTTCCATATAATTATAGAATTCTGAGTTACTGAAATTTCATTACATTTTATTATAAATTGTATCATTCTCAAGGCTACGTAAGTATTTTAAAATTAATAGAAATGTCCAGGTAAAGGACACTTATACCACTTCATCAGAATCAATATGGATCACACCAATAATCAAAGATTAAAGAAATGAAAAAGCAGAATGTGGTATCCAGAATACCATCTTAAGTTTCAGTCCTGTGTCACATATTTTGCTGTCTCTGTTCCTGCTGCCCACATCCTCCCTCCTCAAAAATAATTTGAAATTAACATGTTTAAAAATATCTGTAAAGAGTTAGGCCATTTTATTCCAGATATATCTAGAACCAGGATGTTTTATGTCAAAATAAGTCAGTAAAACTTGAACTACTGGAAATATTTGAGCAAGAAATTTTCTCTTGGGAACTACATTTTTCAGCGAAATCAACTAAGAATAATATCAGCACGTCTACTACATCATCCGCGGAACATATGTTAAACCAACTGATTTTTACAACAATTCACTTAGGTAATTTCATAATAATGTAAGGATGATAGAGAAATTAATTTGTTTTGATGTTTGCATTGATATTACATGAATTGCTTTCCTTCTAAAAATTCTGAAAATGCAACTATCTTCATTCACAGAAAATTTGAAATTGTTTAAATTTCTCATGAGATGAACATTTTGTTTAACAAGTCCTGGGTTTACAACTTTGATTTATTTTTAATAATACGGCATGAGAAAAGCCCAAATTAGCATAATCATTGCTTACTATCACTAAGCACACCAGGTACCCTTCTGCTTTAGTTAAAGAAAAAAACCTTCCAAAACTCTGAATTCTATTTCAGACTTTACCTTATGTCTTGGAAAATACCCATCCTTTCAATACACACCCTGATTTGTGAGAATCTGATGTATAACAAAGGAAGACACAGCTGATACTTCATAACTTTTAAGAAGTTTTGACATACATATTTTAAAATAATATGGCCACAAAGCCGGGATGGATGATATTGACTCACCTAGTGACAAATCAAATACCATGGATCTAGACTTATGTTTGATTTATGTCATAACCAGATTGATGAGAGGACTGGAGCTGATGCCCTGACTTTGAAAGTTTACTGGCATCTATTTTGGAGAAAATGTGGGGGAAAAGAAGAAAAGATGATGTAGAAATTATATGGAGAATAAAGAGTATTTATGTGATTGAGGGAGAAAACCGTGCTGGAGAAACTGGGAGTGACAGATAAAAGGTAATAAACACTTAAGATAAATAACAGCCCTACAGGATGAACTTCTTACCTATTGAGTTTATATCCTAAGAAAGAATCTTACCATGATGTTGGTAGAAAAAAAAAATAACATTTTGGACACTGAAATACTACATCATGCTACAAAAAATATATCAAATTAAACCCTAATATACCATCGGACAGCATCCATTGCATCATTAAGTAAACAAAAAATGCTACAGAAAAAAAAAGGTTAAAAGAACAAGTTTTTTAAGGAATCAAGAAAAGACCAGATCATATCCTTAAAACACAATGAGGTTTTGCCTTGGTTACAAGCTGTTGGTTTTTTTTTTTTTTTTATTTGAAGATTTATTTTTTTCCTTTAAGAGTTAAAAACATTGAGGACCTTGAACCAATTGACAAAGAATATTTTTTGAGTGTTCTAGTGCCAGTAAATTAATTTAGACACAACTTATATACCAAGGTATATTCTATCTGGCTTTTCTATTCTAATTAGTAGCTTAATGATTGTATTTTTTTTGCTAATAAAACCTAAATTGGTGTGGAGAACTGCAATAACAAGATGCCATTGCACACTTAAAACTAGTTTAAACAATAAAGTACTTAATTATGAGGATGCCTAGAGTTCCTAATAAATGTGTTAAGGCAGAATAATTGAGAAATTTTGGCTTATGAGGAGTGTGCATGACCTGGTTTCCAGGACAGGATATCAATGTGCCCTTAACATAGTTGACAGTTCCTGAAGCCTTCAGGGCAATATCCTATCACTTAGTTTTATTTTAAGCATTAGGTTTTCCTTTCCTCCACATATTCTCAGGAGCAGGAAGGCAGGCAAAGGCTGACTCAGTTCTGACCTCTCTTCTAGTTCCCACAAAATCCTTGGCACCTCTTGACTCCAATGTCAGTTTAACATTGACACTTCAGTGAAGGGGACTTTTTTTTGTGCTTGATGTGGAATATATTTTAACTTGTTCTAGGAAGAAATATAATATGTCTTCTGGCTAACAATTTCTGTGACAAGGACATTATATTTGGACATTTAAAGAATCTCTCCAATTCCATCTATTTGGTACTAATAAAAACGTGTTTGTTGCATCCTCTTGCATGCCTTTTTTAAAAGGGGTGATTAAAGACATGATTAGTGCAGGGTAATTGTTCTTGCTTTCAGGAGAAATAAATAAATAAATGTACATAAAGTCCTTTTTTTAGATAAATGTTTTCTCATTCATGAACTATATGTATGTAAAATGGAGTGCTGAAATGGATCAGCTGCAGTATCGAAGTAAAAAAAAAACAATGCATATCCTACTTTGTGGTGGAGCATGTCCAACAAACCCCAATAGAATCTGAACTATATTTGGAGGAACAGGAAAGAATCAACACTTAGCCAGCTGGGAAAACCTTATAATCACAGTTAATATCTTCAAAATTATTAACTAATGAAAAATAAATCTATATGTTACCTTAAAGTGAAATTAAATAGTCTCCCAAGAAATAATAAACTGAATAAATATTGTTCATTTGCAAACCAGCATTTTTGAAGTCATTGGCCTCACCCATCAAGGATTTTCCTCATCAAAATGTCCTGATTGAGTTTCAATTAATTTCATTATATATAGCATTTTGATTTTACCAGTGCATTTTCAGTAGTATAGAATTTTCAGTATTATTCAATATTCCCTGTAAAAACTAGAAGGCATTGTATGAAACTGCTGTATGCTAAAAGTGGCTATTTCGTTATTGATTTGAAATAAACTCTGACTATAGCTAACACAATGTTTTTGTGACCACTTAAATACAGGGAATCATTATTTATTTATAAAGAGAAATTTAATATTGCACCTTGATGATGATGTTTTTAAAGATTTCTTTATAAGACAATTTTATCATGTAATGAAATTTAATTAAATGTAGAAGTGTAAACAATATTATTATTATGTTCATTCTGATAAATAAAATTTACATAGCTGGGCTACATAGGCTTTTATCTGCAGTGAGAACCTGGTTTAGCTAAAAGGTTTTTCAATACAATATTGGGATCTGTTTCACTGGAATTTATAAAATATTATACAGTTTTAACATAAATATGAAGAAATAAATGAAATTAGAGCACAAGTTTACCAGCCATTTCCTGACTTTACCAAGCTGCTTCTTTTGTCTGCCTTTGGCAAAGAAATTGATGGAAAGCATGAGAACCCATGCTAGAATCCAGATTTTCCATATCAGCTGTTCACACCTTTTTCTAATCAAGGCATGGATTATTAACACAGTTGTCTATAGGAATGCAAGATCAAACTCGAGCAGGAACATTAGTGACTGATACGACCCAAAATCTCTTTCCTTTTTGTCTCTCTCATGCTTGGATGATTGTTACTTTTCTTTACACAAATCCTGTGCCTGTGTGCTCTCACGGCCAAGGCAGAGGGATCTCACAGCTGGGAGAGCACCTGGAAAAATTCCTGAGGGACTGAGGTGAGTTGAATGTAACTGCTTTAATCTTAGAGCCTGTAAAAACCTTCATACTGAAAACTCTGCATCTTGTTTTGAGAGTTCAGTGTTGTGATACACTAATCTTTCAGATCCGGACATTTATCTGTTATTAATTCCAACTGAAGAGAACTGGTCAACTGGGAAAATTTCTCTAAAGAGTGTAGCCTGCATTTGCACTGCTTCAAATTCCTTCCAAGTCGTCAAGGAGCCTCCCAGCCATAGGTGTTTTCCATTACATCCCTGTGTTTAGCAAGATTTGTTCCTTCTGTCATACCCCAGTTTCTCATTAATATTTCCCAAAATATTAATGCATAAAGAAGAGCATCAGAAGACCTCTATAGCAGTGATTTTAGGTGACCTAGTCTGCTAATGGCCAAATAGATGTCACCACAACAGCTGTCTCATGGACACCTGGAACAATTTCACTGTCCTTGCATTTGGAAGTGTTTCTCTCTCAAACCCTTGGAGGTGTTAGTACCCCTGGTAAGGGGGGAAAGAGCAAAAGTACTAAAACAAATGCATAATGCATTTACTAGGTTTTATAACCAGCTATAAAGGGGTAAATATAATTCCACACAATCCACTGATTCTTTTGATTTTCTACTTCAAGTTCTTAGACTACCATAAAAAGTTTAGAGTATTTTTACAGAGATATTAAAATTTCTTCTCAACTTATTTCAAAAGCAAGCTAATTTTAAACCAGATAATCCTGGTAGCATATGCAAAGTGAAAAAAAAATCACATTTTTGAACTTTGTAAGTAGAGAAGAACAAAGATTTTCACCAGAAAGATATTCACCAGAAAGTTATTGTGCTGTCATATACATATTTTGGGGGCTCTCTTCTTTGAAGTGTAACACAGACAGGTGTTACTGTGTACTAAGGAGAGACACACCTAAATGTCCTGAATCCTCACCTTCCCTAAAACTTGTCTGAGGTGTCTTAAACTCCCCTTGTCTAGCAAGGAAGTAATTTCTAAGAGGGCATTTACATTTAAAAGTCCATTTATATATTGTAAGAAATAATAAATGAATCCTTTTATCACTTGAAGAGACGGTGACCTCAGTGAAAAAATAAACCTAGTCTCTGCATTAAGGACAGAAAAGAAACAAGGGTCTTCTTTATACCCAGGGGCTCTGGGGCGATAACTCGTAGGTAAGGGAGCCCTGAATACATAACCAATCTGTTTATTTTATACAACTAAGGTGTTAAAAATGGTTGGATTTATTGACAGCGTAATAAGGGCTTAAAGTTGAAGAGGTTTTCACATTTATTTTATCTACTGAGTTTAAGAAAAAATACAACTTTTGTTCTATGTCTCAAATGCATATCTTTTAGATTCTTCATTTGTAAAAGTACTGCATCTTTAAGGACATCCTACCTATACAATATATTTTTTTTAAAGAAAGTGATATAGGAAGTTAGATTTGCTTTAGAGGTATGAGATATGGGCATAAACAAAAGCTTGCAACAGGTAAAACTGCCTAATCATCTTAGACACTGATAGGAGAAAAAGAATGACCAGTCAGTGCAATAGAAAGCAGTAAATGCAATAAAGTAAAAACCCTTATATATGAAATAAATAAATTCTACGCATGTCTCACCTGCATGATGATGTAGAAACAACCAGCTTTCAAACTTTCCTTGACAGCAGGATGAATTTGAACTCCTTCTAATATCAATATTAATTAAATTATATATTTAGCATTTTTAACTGCAGCAATTTGAAACAACCCACACAGAGTATGTTTCTGGGTCAAGAGTGACAAGATTAATTAGCAAAGCACTCGGATAGCTTCTTTCATGTCAAAAGATATAATTAAGGTGGCACAGAACAATATAATTTATCCCTTGATATGTACCAAATTATTCTGATCTGCATAATTTAAATAAAACATTAGGCAGTATCTTGTGCTGATAATAATAGGAGATTGTAGCTGATATTACCTATTCATGTATTTTTATTAAAGGCTTATTTATAATTTATAGTTCCCTTGGCTTGGGAAAATATTTACCAAATGAAAAATGTATTGTGGCCCTGCAGTTAACAGGTTGATAGCATTAGGAGCCTTCAAAAGTGGCTAAAAAGGCATTTGTCTTAAGCAATACACCTACTGAAATAAAACACAGTATATTTTTTTCAGTTTTGTGAATTTAGCGAGTTATTCCTTCTTTGTTCGAAGTTTACTGCAATAAGAGAATTTTGCTCTACTCAGCATTAGTCAGAAGACCCCATCTCACAAATTTCAGGGAATTTGTGGTTTGAAAGCAGAGCCTGAAAATGATCGAGGCTTCCCAGAGGAATGGGATGAAGCACCCAAATAGATACAGTTCCCCTCTCCCATATTCCTGCCCTTATAAAACACAGGAAACTGAAGACAGAACCACATCTCATACAGCAGCTTCAGTGTTGCATGGGATTTTCACAGCACAGGTTCTCCAAGAGAAAATCTAACCATATTTAAGGAACTTTTGGCCACATGGAATTTAAATTACAGATAGAGTTTGAATGTGTTTTCCATGAGCAGCACATGTGCCAGGTAAAGAGGCATGTTTTTTATCTATGCTGATTCCAAGAATTCTAATGCTCACTTCATTTCCAGCAGCGATTAGGCTTTATGCAACATAAGGCAGGGCTCCCAGGCTGACACGGCTGGAGAGCAGGAATTATACCTCTTACAATCCAATTTCTCAGCACTTTCTAAATTTACTCACTATTGCAGGTGTAATGACCATGTTTAAGGACTGTGAAGTTAGCAAGCCTATCTCTCTCAGGATCACTAAACCCTTAATGTGTCTTGTAGAGTGGATTTACAGGTACATTTCCTACCTTTGAAATTTTAGATTTTTGTCCCTGTTAACTATGGCAAGACGGATGTAGATGAGAAAGAACCCAGGGTGAAAAATCCCAGATTTGGGACAACCAGACTTCTGTGGAATCTTTTCTTTAATACTACATTAAGCTACTAAAGAAGAAGCAAGATCTTTATCAATGAGAAACACTTGTTAAGCATATTGACTATAATTGTACCTGAACACAATTTTCTTTAAAGGCACTTAAAAAAATCCCTTAACTTATTTTGAACAATAATGCCCAAATAACATAGGGATATGGTTAAGCTTTTTATTGGCAAGTCATAAGCCTTCTCATTAAACATATGTCATTGTACAGCCAATGTCACTCCCTCAAGCATTTCCTCAAATCAATACCTTTTATTCCCTGCTAGCCTGGCTGATCAGATAGTCTGCATATCAGTCCTAACTCCAGTTCCATTAGAAGATAACAGTGCATGCCATTGCAATCCTTCAGGAATCTCTTCTACAACAAAACCTCTCAATGTGAACAAGCCACAAGGTTATTCTGACAAATCATGAATCACACAGAAATGGTGCACCTACTCTTTTGTGTGAATGAAGCGAGATTTCTTCCTGGCTGTCCATTCCTACATGTACTAAAAGATATATTTACATGTATATAAAATACAAAAAAAAATATTTTCTCAAGATCATCTCAGCTAACCTTTTTAAAACACATTTTTACTAGAGGCTGGATGGAGGAAATAAAGACATAACAGTGGTTTTTTGTTTTTTTTTTTTGTTACTTTTTTTTTTTGAGCTTAGCAAAATCCTACTTGGAGCAAGGCATTAAAGATAAACTATCAACTTAGTACTTTGTTTTCTTTTTTAAACTCTCTAATAACTGCCTAATTGCTTTCAGGAAAAGGCTTCCAGCATGAATTACATACTATACTGAGGATATATTAAATATTCAATATTTATTTGAGATGTATCGTAATACGTAAGTGATCTGCATGAATAAAACATTTTTCCCTTTAAGCAGAGTTTAGTAAAATAAAAAGCTAACTGTTTAAAAACCTAGAGAGCTCTAACTCCATATGTAGATTTTTCTTCTTACATATGGAAGAAGTTATTTTCTTAACTTTAAAAGTGAATGCAATGAAGTAAGAAAGAGCTCAGTCCGGAAGAAGAATATGTTTGAAAACAAAAAGTTCTGTAGAGATTTGTGAAATGGACTTTATGCTATGCACGCAGAAAATACAGACACGGTTTTGTTTCTCATTTTTTGCCTACATTAAGTTTCTTGGGCCTTGACCAAAAGCCCCCTCCAGTTCAGAGTGAGCTCCAGCCACACAGCGGGCAGATTAAGGCAAGTGATTGAAGGCCAAAGCCCCAAGCTCGCAGCCATGGCGTTGGCCACCATGAGCAATCTCTCAGAAACAGCTCAGTGGGAGCACACAGAAAAGCAGGTGTTTATTATTTCCATTCAGGGAGCACTGAGAGCCCGCAGCTCAGAACAAGATGAGCAGTTACTCAGCAGAGAGATTAAAAGGATCCCCGGGACAGTGGCTATCACAAGAAAAGCACACAGACAGAAGGTACCTGCACTTCACTGTGGCACAAGACATGATACCATCCATATTCCCTCATCCCAGTCTCATTTCCTATCTGTCTTTGGGAGTAGCTTACAAGTGTTATTAGATCTTTGATAAATAGTCTTAGATAGCTGTATTCTTGGGGATTAGGCAGGGCTGAGGCAAACTGTTCAAACAAAGAATAAGATTTTTGCAGCTGTTTTTTAGTTGGAAACTATTTTGCACCCATAATTGCATGGCTCCCAGTTCTGAAGAGACATCAAGGAAAAAGTGAAGGAATTTGCTTTACTTCTGCTTGAATCATATCTTGTTTCTTACTGTGAGGAAGAATAAAAATGTTTCATGAGCTGCCACTATAAATTGTATGCCAACGTTCTAGACATTCACTATCACTCTGACACCTCTATTCAATTTTTGAAGTCTGGCACTTTCCTGCAGCTTTCTCACATAATCATCTTTTAAACATTCCACATTTGACCCTTCCCAGCTCCTCACCAATTTCCTTACAATACACACAGACAGCACAAAAATGGAAGGATGAGAAATGCTACCAAATTTAAGCTACTGATACGAAGGCAAACTTTTTCTATCTAATTAGCGGTGGGAAGATACAAGGTCTCATAGAGCTTGTTTTTTCAGCACAGAAAAAAAGCTGTGGAGGGAAAAAAATCAAAAGGTGTCAACAGATGTACCTGGTCAGAAATGATTAGCACAAAATTATTTGTTGATAGGCTGTGTAGTAGAATCCAGGCACGCTCACAGACTGTGCCTCACTGGAACCATAACCAAAAGAAGTCAAGATCCAAGAGGTGAGGAAGGTCTGCAGCGTCAGCATGTCACTAAACATTTGGGGAGAATAGGGCCATGGTAGATGTTTTTCTGCCAGCAGTGTGTCATTTTTCATTAGCCATGCTTGAGAGAATACCTTTGCTAAGAGAAAATGAGCCACGGACGTGTATGTATTTCTCACACTGAGAGCAATGATTGCATGATGGGGATGGCAGACACACATCACTAGAGGGACCTGGACACTGGGACAACTGACAGGAAATATAAGAATTTTTCTGATCATACTAAGGAACAGAGGACTGAGGTGTAGTTGTTAGAATGATGGTAAAAATACAACTCTACTACCTCAAAAAAAACCACCAAACACCCCTTTTCACCTCCATACGCCTTTTTAGCTCCAAGACTCTTATACAATTACTTGTGCGAGCTTGCTTGTTTCTTACACAGATATCAAGACCGAAATTTAGCCAGATTAGTTCCTTGCTTTTTCTTCTTACACCAAAGATGCCGAAAAAGCAAGTGAGTTATGGAACAAGCATGGGGTGTTTGTGTGTAATTTTGGCAGCTTTGTAATTTTTTGTCCATATTCCCTGCTAGCACTGAGCACTGATCCTCATGAGAGCCCTGTGAGAATTCATGATGTGGCTTTCTGCCACCCAGGTGGAAAAAAAGGAATGAAGGATATTCCTGTAGGGCTTTTGGTAGCTGTGGCCAGGTTGGCCAGCAGCAACAGGAGACTGCCTCAGGAGCCACCTGCAGCTCTCAAACTATGAAGCAGCAGCACTGGAGGCTGACTGGTCCTTAATGTTCTCGTGCAGTTTCTCAGCAGCTTTTCCTGCATACCTGGGAATTCCTGTGTCCCTCTCCCTGGCATACACAGAATAACATGGGAGCTGCCTGGGAAACAACTCTCCTGCAGGCTGGTGGTCCCAGGGTGTTTGGTTTTGTTTCTTTGTTCTTACTTTTGTTCAGGAGATGGGGGAGCATGCCCTAAGTGATGTCGTTTAACACCAGCAATATAGTAAAACAACACATTGGGCCACGAACCAAATTTTATACAGCCTTTCAAGTATTTCTCTACAAAGACAGATGATTTGTAAGTGTACCTTTGAAAAGCAAGAAATAAAAATATTGCTTGTTGATCTGTTTTATACAAATGATGATAAGTGATAGTTATCCACACACTTATTCTCACAAAATAAAATGGAAAGTCCTTACATTTTGCTCTAAGTCAGTTGGCTTTCTACTTCCTGAAATAAATTCAATAGTAGTATTCTAAACCAAAATACAAATTTGAACCTCTGACAGCTAATATCTGTTTTGCAGATAGTATATGCTTTGGTTAAGCAAATAATCCATTAAATTGCATGTTCTGGCTGAAATTCATTTGCAGCTCACTGTTGTCATTTTTACTGAATTTACCCAGTGTCTTTCACAAGTCACACACAGACAAATCCCCCAGTGAACTGGTGTTTCTCTGCTATTACTGACACATCCTCCCTCCTTCTAGTAGTTAAATATTTTGCAGAGATCCTGCCTCAAACGGATTTTTTTCTCAAGGTTTAGAGTTGATTAGTTTTGAATCTTGTGCTCCCATGGTATTTAAAACCTGATTCCTCCAACATGGAATGAAAGCAAACTGTCTATAAATTAAATGCAAGCTTTACTGCCCTGAGACCCAATTAGGTATTAGCAAGTACAACATAGATCCAGTCAATAGGACACAGGAAAGAGCTGGCTTGCATCACTAGTTAATCAATACACATGGTTCTACAATATCCACTGACAGGAAAAGCAACATAGCACCATTTATGTTAGATATTTTCTGGGATTACTCAAGTACGTTATCTTGCCTTTTACAGGTAAAGACTTCCCCTCTCCCCTTTCCTCAAGCATTGAAAGCATAGCTTATTTTTTTTAAAAGTAAAGAGAAAAATGCATGGAAAGATTAATGGGCAGTCACTGCATATCATATTTAAGAGAACAGCAAATTTCCAGAGGACTAAACAGCGTTCCTTTCTGAATAAACATCTCTGATCGTTATTTGCTGTGGTAGAGCAGCCATAAAAAAAAAAAACCCAAACCACATGATTAGGTCTGATGCTCTGCTGATGTATTGCAGGCTGAAGGAAAGTTAATGGTATAGTTAGCCCGAGCCTGGCTGCCTTTCTTTTCTCATTTTCTAAGCTGCAGTGTGGCATAGCCTTTAGCCAGCACAGCAACTCCCGACTGAGAATGCATTAAACTGAGCAGATGAATGGCAGCGTTTTAAAGCTAATCTGATATCTTAGACATGCTTGTGGGTTTTAAAGAGTCCACATCAGATAAAAAGAACTACTGGACACTTGAGAGCTGACATATTCTTCTAAAGAGAGAGGATGCTGAGAATTCAATTGGGCCATAGAGAGTATTCTAAAAAAAATATGGATCAAAAGGGGCAAATGTAGTTTTTATATCACAAAAAAGATAAAGGACAGAGATATACAAAATCAAGCCACTCAAAAAATACACTCAACTGAAAAGACACTTGCAAATAATTGTACGGAGCAACCTAATACTGGAATAATTAATTCATTACAGACTTTCCTCCATTAAAAACTAATGCAGTTTACATCTTAGAGCTGCAAAGGGAAATTAAGCTTCAGTCCTTTATGAGTAAAATTAGTGTGTTGCAGACTTCCACTAAATTGAGGAAAGCTAACTCAAATTTCTCTTTCATATCTCATGCACACACTTTTATCCCAGACTCAGAGGAAAAGGAAGGATTATTATGAATTGATTGCAATGTAGCAAATATACTTAACACTGTGCTTTCATGTTGCTATTTCCAAGCTAAAAAAAAAGTAGAGTTACATTCTAGCCAGGTATTTCGTCCAACAGCCCTGTTCCTTCAATCCAATGTGTCTGAAGGTTCTTTTATAGAATTAACCTAACCTTGATATTTAATGAAAATTTTGCAAAAGCCACAGCTAAGGTTAAACGCACTGATAGTTATTTAACTGCTCCTGCACTAGAGAAACAAAATTGAGGTGTGGAGAAAAGTGATGTGGACTTTAGTGTTTGAGCCAGCTGCTGCAGGCAGGCACACACACATCTGGAAAGATATCAAGCTGACATGAATGACATTATTCTACATTTCATTTGGGGGCAAAAGCCTTAGACTGTTGTGAAATTAAATACATCAAAGCGTTCTGCAATATAAAAAGTACCAGAATCAACAGCAATGTCTTCCTGTTGCAAGATGCATTCCCAAGGGTGAAAGTGCTTCTAGCCAAAGACTGCTAGAAAAAAGAAGCACAAATTGAAGTGCTTTCTGTATCCATAGGAATACTGTAGCTCCACATGCCTCAGGTAAAAAACCCAGACCTCTCATGACTAGCAACTCTGACTACTGTATCTTATGGAGGTATTTGTTACCCTTTTCCACAATTCTTAGTTTACAGTTAATTTCCACTGGGTTCAGAGGACAAATAAGGCTGAAAATCTGCTGTGCCCAGGAATGCTGCTTTTCAGTTGCAGCCTTAGGAAGATGGATAATTTCCTGTGAGACATGGCACCAGAAGTCCATTCACACCACTTTGGAGAGGGAATCTTTCATGCAGGAGAAGTTCCTAGTGCTCTGCTCATACAGCAAAAGGTTTCTAAAGTTCACGTGAACCCTTTGTTTTCCACTTTCTCCAGCACTGATTCTACACTGCACCTCTAGGCCTAGGACCCTGCTTTTGAACTGTTACCAATATTAAGAGATCTGAAACACAACTGCTGTGCAGTGCATGTGCTTTTATAACTGTTCATACCTTGATGAACTAATAATGGGAAAGGAAGAGAAAACATATATAAAAGACTTTAACAGATGTGACTGCAATTTTTCTTGATTTTATCTTATCACTTTAAAAAAAAAGTGATTGTTAAACCAGTTTTTAATGTTAGAAAACATCAGCACAGCAGACCCAGACTCAAGAAATGGAATGGAATCTCTTGGAAATGCTGGGATATCTTTGAATTGTTATTAGTTGGGTAACCCAACTGCTGAAAAGACATAGTCCCCAAATACCCACTAATAGGTACTTTCAAGGACTTTTGCTTATGTATAGAAGCAGAGACTTTTGTAGAAACATTTTCTTCTTGTAAAGAAAGTAATAATTTTTAATGTAATTTGCAGAATGCTACTCTGCAGTTCTTGAAAGCATTCTGAAATATGACATATGACCCTTACGATTGCAATGGAATTTCAGCTTTTTTGGTGTTCTTCCTTATCCTTGTTCTCTTTAACTCTCTAAGTATTTTCATTTTTCTATTCCATTATCATAATAAACTATTCCAAAATGCTTTTAATCATTTTGTGTAAATAATGAATTTTTTTCTTGGTGTTATTAGGCTTTCCATTAATACAAAAAGTCAATAAAACCTTCCATAAAACAAAGCATATTCCAATCAAGTTCCAATAAAGCAGAACAAGAACTGTATTTCAACAGTTCGGAAAAACTACCCTGCCTTATACTTTGCTTAGCTGAAGACATGGCTAAAATCTCTATTAGCAGAGCTCCAAAATCTAGAAAACAAGTATCAGAAAATACCAGTTAGGCTCTTACAGTAGCCCACATATATATTATCCTTGTAGTGACAAACATAGTAACATATAAGATTCAATGGCTATATGAGTTAAAGAATAAACAAACTAATGGGGAAGTAAAAAACCCAAAACAACACAGAAAAAAGCCCCACAGCTCCACAAAAGTTCAATGATAACTCTGAGGAAACTAACTCTAAAAAAAGGTCAGTGAGGTAAGAGAATCATTAATGACAACCTTAAATATATAGGACCTATAAGTTCTTTTTCTAAGAATCCTAAATTAATTGCAATCACTTTTCCATTGAATTATTGCCTTTGTTGTGGTTGCTGTTGTTGCAGTTAGTGGGTTGTGGGATATTTTTAAGCTTTTTTCTTGATGTTCATTAACTCAAACATTTTTGTGCTTCTGTCTATATTTTTATAACGTGCTATAAATGCTATGATTCAGGTATATATAACATATGTATTCCCATATTTCATTCCTGAACTACTACTTTTGTCCTCTTTTAAGAGTCTTGGGTTTTGTCCAAGATATTAGGAAATTGTGCCATCAATCACCTCTGTTCTCACAGAGAATTTTGTAATTTAATTCAACCATCAAAAAAAGTCATATTGAGAAGAAAAACAGCTTTCAAATAAATGTAGTACACTCAAAAGTTTACCAAAAAATTTTTAGATATCGTGTTTTAATTATAAATTCAAAAGAAGTGAAAATGTATTTTTGCAGTTATTTTCAACGCAATTACTCCAATAAGATAAGCGCAAAATGTGAAAATTCACATTTCCAAAGGAAATTTCTTAGTTCATAATAAATACCTCATTACAAGTATCTGTTTTATCCAAATACGTACATTCATACTCAAATCTTATGTCTGGAAAAAAAATATTGAAAGTCATCTTCATGAGAAATGTAACAGTAACTTCTGGATGAAATTTCAACATCAGGATTCATTTCAGATCTTCATGTTCTCAATGAGACTATGCCAACCAATTTTTTTAATGGTATAATTCCTTGCATACGGGATATTAAAAAGTGAGAAGGAAAAACAAAAAACACAAACATGAGATTATCAGCTTATTCTACAAACAAAATATTCAGAAACAAAAATGGAACAAATTATACTTCTAACATGCCAATACATTGAAAATGGTGGAAGAATTTGTAGTTATGAATAGCCAAGAAAGACATACTTCTGCCACTTAGGTATTAAAAAAAGGTGATCATCATGGTTTTAGTAGTTGAGCAAGGTGACAATTATTTTCAATTTCATGAAGATTCGTTCTTTTGACAACCAAGATTTGACCTTGCAATCTAATCAATTATCTCACCATGTTCCCACATATCAGATACATTTGATGCTGACCAGGGGGAGTTATATTTTAAGTATCCCCACTCCACCAAAATGCATATTCTTTCAGGTATGTGAGTATCAAACCCTGGCTCCTGCATGGCAGTTTTGCCTTTGAAATCAAATCCTCTCAGAAGCCCAGGCTGGAGGAAACCCTTGTGCCTCATGCAGCTGTGAGCTTGTCCAGCTCCAGAACAGCTCCATAAAGCCGGTTCTCCACCTCAGTACCCGTGCAATGTGGTATTCCTCAAAATTTTTTTTCTCTGTGAGCACAGATGGGCAGAGAAATCCATTTGCTCTTTAGAGCCTCCATTCTGCCCAGGTTTATCAGCCATAGGCTCAGCCATGCAGTTCCCAGACTGCTTATACCGTGGTACATATATTTTACTGCAGGAGCTGCCTGCTCACACACCCCGCTGACTGCAGTTCATGTGCTGCAGCCACAGCAAACACCAAGTGTCTCGCTGTGATTGCCCAGTCAGTTCTGTGTAACAGCAGCTCCTGGAGCTGCCAGCAATTATATACAAGCCCTTACAGTACATAAATTAAGAACTCTGTTTCCTATATCCTTTAATTCTTACTCCTTTAAATGCAAAACTGTAGAAAAATTTTAAAAAGAAAAAAAAACACCAAAAAAAAAAAAAAAAAAAAAAAAAAAAAAAAAAAACCCAAAACAAAAATTTAAAANTTGAGACTACACAACGTGAAGTCACATGAAGTCTTAAAGCAAAGAGTTTATCAGTCATCCAAAACTCTTACTGAACTGTCATGGAGCTCCTGAATGCAAGGAGAAGTTCTGCATTATGGATTGTTGAGGTCAAAATGAATACCATTTCCTACAGACTTTTTTTTTAGATATATTCATATGTACATTTACAGCAAACCTTGGGCTATGTTTAAATAAAAAAGACATTTTAAGATCTTCAGCAGCTGTTATGGTTAGATAGTTTTTCTGATCTATTGCTACATTTAGACTGGGATGGTTTATTACCTTCCACCTTTCACTGACAGTTGGCATATTGCAAAATTTTTTCCATCTTCGTTATTACAAGCATCAACTTAAATGATGCAAGTGCTGAAGCAAAGAGTGGAGATTTTTCTGATAAAACCATTTCTTGAGACTGCACAGTGTTGATATTAATAACAGTACGATGAAATTATTCAGCCCGCTGTTCATTGTATAGTGTAATGACAGGAGCTGTGGTGTTCTTGCCAAATTTCTTTATTTGGAAATGGATGGAAGGTACAAGCTCTTCAATTTTCTGTTCTACATGAAGGTAGAATCTGGTCTAGCAGAATATGACCCAAAATAACAGTGTTACAGTTTGTTTTGAAAGGGCATAGTCAGGGTGAAACTAAAAATATACATTCTCTTACATATTAAAATCTCTCAGCAGCTTAGAACAACCAAAAATTGAAACGTATAAAAAGCTGTCACTTGAAAAATAAGATGTATGCATACAATCTGTGAGCTTAGACAAGTTTTTCTATGATTCCAAAGAGTTTATATTCAGATCCTCTTCATTTCATACAATTAATCACTTTTTTCCTTCAATTTCTGTGATAGCTTCCGATAGCACTTTTTTGTTCAGTTTTATCTGAATTCCTTGTTCCACTAATTCGGCAATAATTTCTTTTTTTGTCATGTCTCCTTAAGAGGCTTTTATTTAACATTGACCAATTGTCTGAAATTCACTCAAAACCTTTCAAAAGTGCATGAAAGGGAAAGTACATCTAAGAATCAAAATCAAGACCATTTCCTATTTTCTTTATTCACACTAATTCTTCCATAAAGAAAGAAACCTTTGCTGATAATTCTTGGAAATGTTTGATAGAATATACCATTTTTGACTGAGAAATACAGGAACTGTTGACCCTAAGACTAAAGAAAACACTGCAATGTTGAACATAAGGATGGATAAGAGACAGGAAGTCCTTTATATTTTTATATCCATATAAAATATTGTATAGAATTAACTTGTATAACTCATGAAGCTTGTCAATATTAGTTAATTCCAGCTTTATATTGCTAAATCATTCACTGAACTAACAATGACTTTTCAGCTCCAAAAACATGTGCACTATATTTTGACTTTTCCCCAGAATGAGATTATGGTTCTGTATCATCTTTTCTGGGAATCTCAACCAAATCCAAGCCTGGGAGCTTTAGAACTGACAGGAAATTGTAACCTCATTTACCTGACAACAAAGCAGTACTCTGCAGAGGTGCTGTAAAAAGCGGCTAAATTTTTCCTTTTTGAATTTCGCACTCCTCCGTTCCCTAGTAAATTGTCAATCTACAGTTAGAAAAGTAATATGGAAAGAAAGGGGGCAGTTTGGCTGTATCAAAGAAAAATATTGATTTAGTAATCATGACTAAAGTCACCAAGAATCATCTCCACACAACCCGGGGAAGCAGAGGCAATTTTTTGAAGTCTTCTACAAGAAACTGGAAGCTAGAGGACAAAAAATGCCAATAAACTGTTAAAAAAAAACCCTCAAAAAACCCAAAGGATGAAGTTAATACCCTACAATAATGCATAAAACACAGACCAATTGGACCAGATGGATATAGCTACACATCTGGTGCTGGGGATCCAAATATCAAACAGCTGAAATCTAGGAGCAACCCTTCGGGCTAATCAGCGTCTGGTCCCATGATCTGAATGTCCCTTGGCAGCCAAATGAGAGAAGATGAGTGAGGAAAGGAGGTAAAATTAAAATAAAAATACAAATAAAACAAGCAGCCTTGGATAAGGGTGGCAGGTTTTGAAACAGAATTAATTGCACTGATTGATGTAGCTAGTTTTCAGGTTGCTAGAGAGCATTGACGTGGTGACTGCTGATAAATGTACAGGAATTTAAAGCATTAACCCACACCACCCCTGCAAAATCTATTTACTTTTGCACCTATGTGAATTGGTGCAACCAGGCAAAAAATTTCTTCATTCTTCCTCTATTAACTTTACTAACAATATCAGTACTCTTACCTTGAGCACAGCTGAATGTTTCTAATTCCTTCTAAATGGAACTGCTCTATTTTTGAACTACTAAGAGCAAAGCACTGCAGAGTGCACTCAAGTCGTATGGGAGGGATGTCTGTCAATAGCATATCTGGAGAGCATTTTCCTCTGTATCCCATAAGCAATTATTTCACTACATTCTGTTTTCAGAGTTCAGCCCTCAGACAGAGGGCAACTAGGAAATTTAGGCATCACCTATTGCCTTAAACTTGCCCCTACATGGATACATAGCTGAGGTGCCAAACAAAAGAAACAACTAAACATAAAATCCCTGTAAGCAACATAGTCCATCAGTAACAGTATTAAGAGGTAGTGATAGTCCTGTTCTGGTTTGCAGGCAGAATTACTGCTGGTAGCCTAAAATCAAGTGTAGATACAGACACGCTGCTAGAGATGATCTTGTTGTCTTCTGCCTCTGAAACTACCACCACCCTGCTTGAGCTGCTGGCTGAAACCAAGTCCAACAGACACTTTCTCTTGGATTTGAGAATAACATAAGAAAGACAATAATTAGCTACAGACACTGCGGCTGTGACATGCAAAGTATTTTCATGACTGCCATGCTTTAACCCCAGCTAGCAATTAATCACCACACAGGTACTCAGTTGTTCCCGTGTTAGGAATCAGAGGGGTTAAAGTGAGAAAACTTGTGGGCTGACACAAAGACAGTCCAATGGGGAAAGCAAAAGCCACACACAACAACAAAGCAAAACAAGGAATTAATTCACCACTTCCCATGGCAGGCAGGTGTTTGGCCATCCCCAGGAGAGCAGGGCTCCATCACACAAAATGGTGACTTGGGAAGACAAACACCATCACTCTAAATATTCCCCTCCTTCTTCCCCCAAATTTATATGCTGAGCACGATGACATTTGTTATGGAATATCCCTTCAAACAGTCGGGGTCAGCTGTCCTGGCTGTGTCTCCTCCCAACTCCTTGTGCACCCCCAGCCCACTCCCTGGTGGGACAGTCTGAGGGGGTGACTATTGGCAAGCACCACCCAGTGATCACGACAACATCCCCAGAAAATATTGGCAGTTTCCAGCCCAAATCCAAACCACAGCCCCATGCAAACTACTGTGAAGAAAATGAACTCTACCCAGTCAAAACCAGCACAATAAATTACTCAGAATAGCCTATCTGTGGTTATATTTGTCTGTAGCTCTTTATGTTTTGGCATGTCTTAAATGCTTTTCTTATACAGATATATTTACCATATAACTATTTCCAGAAATCAAAGACATCACAACTGAACTAATTATGTTTCAAAAAGAATTTAATTATACTCTTGGGCTTAGCTTTGCCACCATTTAAGTGGAATTGGTATAGCAGTAGAAAAAAGAGGAAAGAAAAAAATTAAGGCAGCTTACTGAGTACACGCAATGTATTAATATACTTTTTATTATGGACATAACTCCTTATGAAGTTCTTATCTACATTAGCAGATCCATGAGTAAAGCATGATGGAATGCAGCTGATATAAATCTAAAAGAAAATTAAAATCTGTTTATAAATAGCTATTATTTTTGTTTTCAGACTGTTTAATGTTTATTCATTCAGTAATTCATTAATTTCAAACAAAGCCATAATAGGGAAAAATGACAGGATTTCACCCAAGTCCTTAAAAATACTTTTTTTTTCTGGGAAGAGTTTTCTTATTTTAAAGGGAAGTTTAGAACATATTTTTCCAGTTTATGAGTTTCTCCTAATTGAGATATTTCTGATTTCTAGCACAAGAATTAATCCAAGAAGGAGAAAACTCAGAGGCCTAGAACAGGACTGGATAAACCCTAGCAGGAGGAATATGAGGAACTATTTTTTAAGTGAAATGCTTCATTTACTTAAAGGTAGACGAGCTCCCAAACCTCCTGGTAATTCCCCCTTGGATAGTCACATCTTCTTCTGCTATAAGACAGAATATACATTCAGTATTCACTTCAATTGTTCGTTTAGTTATTTACACACCACCAAAAATACATATGTGTGGACATAAAAAATAGTATATAAGGTATTAATATGAAGATCTCCTTAGGCTTTACCCCTTGCCCTGAGCAGGGCTGAACTGGGTTCTCCAGGTGCCCCGTGGCCAAGTGCCCATTGCCCTGTCTGAGCTCAGCTCTGGGAATGCTGCTGGAGAAGGAGCTGGCAGCCCCAAGCAGTCCCTGGGCAGCATTGGGGGACTGTGGGCAGCCTTCACCCCTCCCCCGGAAGCAGGGAGAAGGCAGGGATGCAAAGAAGCAATAATAAATCTAAGGAGACACAAAGTTCAGGAGGAAGAAAGCATCAACATCATTGTTTCTCCTGCTATTGTTCCTTGAAAATCATCCTTGTCATCCTAATGAAAACATCAAAATGCCAAATGGAGAAATCATTTTAACTTCCCTCTCCCTGATTTTGCCCAAGGAGGAGTGTGGTATCACCTTTAAAGACCAGGGAAACATAAAAGAGTGATAAGAACATCGGAATAAAGGGGGAGGTACTAAGTATGACTTTTTTATATGGTGTTTTTTAACATGTAATTGGTGAGGCTTTTGCATATTCACTATTCAGTTTGGACTATTGGAGTTGTTACAGTTCATTGGACTAACAGTAAAATCTTAAACTCTACCCACATTTCCTGTTTTGAATATCCCAGTTCAGTGTAACTAGAATTCTAAAAATTAAAAATAGTAGTTTTATAGTTAGAAAAACTTAGATTTCTTTCTTACACAGTGTAAACTGCAAGAGTATTATCAATTTAATGATTCCAAGGTGCTCTATGTGCAGAGCTCCAGGGAAAGCTCTGAGGGCTGCCTATAGCACTGAAACTTTTGGGAGGATAGATGCTGTTTCTCTGTGAAGGAGTTTGCTTTGGCCCATTAAAATAGGTGTGAGAAATATTGTCAGGAGAACAAAAATCAAAGCAGCGTTCCAGCAACAATTCTGAACCTTGTGCTTTGATGATGAAGAAAGAAGGTTAGTGTTACCACAAATCAAAGGTACTTCATTAGCTCCTGCTTTTTATGAGGTTGCTGAGGCAAATTTTACAATACAGTTTTAAACATCATTAACTTTGTGACCTTAACATTAATGTGTTGATACACAATTCAAATTGCATTAGTGAGCTGAGCAGCTCCTACGGTGGAAGTCTATCTTATCTCTCTCTTCCCCCAAAAGTCATTATAAAAGAACACATGAAGGCAAGTAGGCTTCATGCAAAACTAAGTTTACCTCTGATTTATACCACACTTTTAATGTTTCCTTTATGCCATAAAAAAGCATTTGATACAAATTGGTCCAGGCTAGTGTTTCTGAAACATAACAGTACATCTAAAGAGGAGATAATGCAGCCATGGGGAATTACCTTTCCTTTATGAGTGTAAACTCTTAAGAATACAGCTACTACATTCAAGAGTTTCAAAGGAAATCATTTGATAGCAGTGTGCATTTTAATTGCAATATTCCCACAGAAGTACTAATTTTGCAACCTAAATGACCTGCCAGCAGCACTGCAAGGAAAAAATAATTATAAGAAAAAATTGTTATAATAATGAGAGACACGCACCTGTTATTTTACACTGCCAGGCAACCAGTTTCATTAAAACAAAAGAAAAGCTGCATCAGTCGGGAAAGAGATAAAAGTAAAGGTGGTGTGTTGATGGCTTGAGGCTCGATGATCCATTTACAGGGTTAGAGCTCTTTATCATGGAAGGGAATGAGTAATTTGGCTAATGCATGGAAGATTTCAGCACATGGTGTTCAACTGCTCATGTGCTTTGAATACCTATATGTCAAAAGAATGTGGTTCCTTAACCATTTTTGGCCAGATCTTATAGTTTGGATGATAATTTACTCTAGCTTCAATACAACACCTTTCTGTTAAGATATCAATGTACAAGGTTGGGAACTCAAAATCTTTCACCTTAACATGGGATTTGGAAAGGGCAAAAAGACAATAATCAAAGGAGTAGAAATACATAAAAACACATTGTGAAGTCTGCCCTTTTTTCTTCATTATGTAAATTGGGAAGGAAGACATAGGTCATGTTGTGGCAAATTAGTTTGTCTTCTAATCCATTAGATTTGTTTTGGCAAGGCAGGGAACAATAAATAATTGTATTAAAGAGAAGAGAGAGAAAACATCATACAAGCAGAAGCTGTTTTCATTTTGTGAGAATAAAACATGAGCACATTTTTACTAGTCTTCCCCTTACCCATATAATATTTTTTTGCTAATTCTTTTAGTATGTCAATAATCTTTAAAACATTTAAAAAGAATATGATTTTTGTAATAAAACAAAGATTTTAAATACTACTGTGGTAAAGTACTAAAACCAGTGCTGATGCAATTGTAAAGAAGGCAACACAGAGTCCAAGAAATAGAGCAGAGTGAACTACAGAATATAAGACGTGTAATGTATTTTTATAATCTTCCTCTCCCATGACTACTCTGGTATTAGGAGCCATTTCCTGATTAATAATTTCACTAGATAAAGGAATGGATTACCAAATTATCAGAGAATAAATAAAATCACAGGGTTCACATCAAAGTCTACTGGAGTGCTCTTCTAACCCTTCTTTTAAGAACTTCTTTCAATGAACATTAACTCAAGTTAATGATATGATTCCTAATATGATCAAAACAGCTAAAAATCACATTAGTATAATTTAAACTTTATAAAAGAAACATGACAAAATAATGAAAGTCATTATAAAATAAAAAACTGTCCTCCATGATCCACTGTTAAATGTTCACAAGCGTACCAGTTCTCCACAGACCAGTTCTGGAAAATCTGTGTTCTGGCAAAACCTAACTCTGAGAAATGGTTTGATTAACCGGTGTTAATTCCTCCCCATGGGAGGAATTGTGTTGCACACCACCTTCAGATCAACCTGAAATGGTTTTCAGTCACAGAGTGATAACTCTACAGCCACAGATTCAGGACACTAATAAGATTTTATGTCTTCAGTCATCACATTTACTACTTGATTTGCTAGTCTGAAACCAACAACTTAAATTCTTGACTAAGCACTCAGCTCTTCTCAGCACTCACCACCTCAGGTGGGTTTTTGCTTCTGGCTTAGTCAAGCTATTTTCTCCACCTTTCTTCTCTGATATCTGACATCTTATCATAGGAAAGTTTCCATGGCAGCCAGCATAAGGCACAATTGAGCCTTGCCATTATATTTGATGGGCTTTTTCTTTGGAGATTCGATCCAGACTGCAATATCATTTGTCAGGAAACTAACCAAGAGATCAAAAAGAGTTTTGGGCATTTTGAATAGATTTGTGCTTCAGCTATCCTCCTCAATCAAAAGGACAAAACTCAAAAAACCCCACCAACAAACAAGTACCAAACAAAACACAAACAAAACCCGCAAACAAACAAATAACCTCCAAAACATACAGCAAACTAAGTGATTGCTGTATACAGCTATAAAATCCTTATTTACAAACAACACACCAGTATATTACATTTTTCTGGGCTATGGGTGTTTAAGAAAATATTTATTATTTAATCAAGTCTTGAAAGTGAAAAACTTAAGATGGTAAGCCATCTTTATGAGCTCATAGCTGACTAAGTGAAGAAAAAAAAAGAAAATGAAAAGAGGCAATACATCTGAAATATAATCCTTCTGTAAAATACTGAGAGGAGGAAGGTACCTCCTGCTATGGTAAATACCATCCTTCAATAAATGCAAAATGCACATCCCCAAACAAACCCCTACAAACCAGTTCCCCACTTCAACAAAATCTTCTTGTGCACGGAGACAACATTTGCTTAGAATAATGAGGTAACTGAACAACAAGCAATTTATTCTGTAAAAGGTATTTGGTACCTGGATAGTATTGCGAACACATTAATGTACAGAATGCTGTACATATCACTGGACATATACAAAAACAGCTGTGAGTTTCTTTCCCCTTTCCCCTATATTAAAAAATAAAAAAATAAATCCTCCAACTCACAACTTGATCAAAATATTTGGCAAGACAGAGAAGATAGACATGAAAGACTGTACTCCATGAAAAAAATCCAAGGCACTGCTATAAAGATGAGACTTATTTCCTCATCTGCCTGTATTTTTTTCCTCCTAGGCTCACAAAAGTAGGCCCACAGATTGCCCTCAAGTTTATTACCCATACAAAGTTTTCTTATTGATCATCTCAGCAATTTATCTGCTGCACGAATATACCAAACTAAAATATAACTAGTGATGAGTCTTATGCTGCAGGAATCAAATTTACTCAAGAAATATATTTCCCTGAAGCAAAAATCACAGAACCAACCACAGAGTTGTTACGGTGGGAAGTGAGCCCTGGAGCTCCTGCTCAAGCAGGGCGTTCTAGAGTTCGCTACACAGAATTTTGTTCAGATGGCTTTTGAATATCTTCAGAGCAAGAGACTCCACACCGTCTCCAGGCAATCTGTTCCAGTGCTCTGTCAAAACAAAATTCTTACTCATTTTCGGGTGGAACTTTCTGTGTTCCACTTTTTACACATTGTTTCTCATTCTCCTGTTGCTGGGCACCACCAAGCAGAGCCTGGCTCCAGCCTCTTGGCACCTGCCTTCAGATATTTACAGACATTAAATCCCCTCTCAGTCACATTTTCTTGAGGCTCAACCATTCCTTTTAAGTGAGTTGCTCCAGCCCCTTAATCATGTTCATAGTCCTCCACTAGACTCGCTCCAGGATCTTCATGTCTCTCCTCTAGTGAGGAGCCCAGAACTGGACCTCTATAAGGAACTCCTATGGAATTAATCTGTGCACGTTCTCTGCAAACTACAAAGACTACACCACTATTCAAGGTTTGACCAGAAAAGGAAATGAAGCTGACACCATTGCCTTCAGCTTTTTCCCCTGTTTGAATACCAATAAGTACACTCCTAGAGTCTCATTATTCCCTTGGCAGGGCTTCCACTACCATTTACACATGAATAATTTCTTTTTTATAGACCCAATATTGTTTTGTTCAAAACACATTTATCATTACAGAATGTGATACAGTAGGAGTAAACTGCAAGTGCTTCTCATCAACCCTGTCTTTGCAAAACAACTGCACATGAAAAACAGCCAGTATGTGAACCTGAAAATGCTTGTTTTACAATTCACTGCAGTTGTCAGGGGCTTGTCCATGATGAACTTACTTGCTCATGCAGTTGAGTACCGAGCACACAGTGTCTGGTAAAGAAATACCAAAGGTTTGGGTTGAACTAATATCTGAAATTGAGAAAAAGTTGCCCCTAATATAAGTTTTCTATGAGCAGCAGTTAATAGATCTTATTAATTAAGAGACAAAGTATTATTTTACATAAATCAGAACTTTTGGGGTGGTTTATAAACAATTCCCCAGCTTCATGCTCACACTTTTGTGGAGGACACACATCCATCCATACTTTAGCACAACTTTGTGACAACGCAGATCTAAACATGGACGCAACTTTTCAGCTGGAACAAAGTTTGTCTTCAGCCTCACTTACACTGGTGCAAGTCCTCCAAAGGGGTAAAAGGAAAATAAAAATGGTAGCAATGTCACAAAGGAACAGATACAGATATTCTGCATACATCGTTGCATGCAACACTATGTTCACTGGTTTCTGATGCAAGCAATTCTAAAACCCTGTAGAAAGTCAGGCAAAGAGATTAACCACAGCTGCAGAGTGCTCTGTGTCCTATAAGCACTGGTAGAAATGTTTTATGAGCTAGAAGAGCCACTGTTATTCCTCACCTGGCCTCTGGCATGTGAAAACTCCATGGTTCTTTTGGTTCATGCCCAGTGGGAGTTCGGGAGCCGGGTTGGTGTTTGATGGGAACAGCGTTCCTCAGGAATGCTCCTCTGCATTTCGGGCAAGGAGCATGTGCTGCACATGGCATTGCCAAGAGCAGAGCCATAGGCTGCTCAGCCCACCCACCCACTCATCCTCACCACCCCCCAGCACAGTCTGGCTGTTGATCAAATGCTGAACAAGAAGTGTGCCAAGAAATGTCCAGGCTTTGCTCGGTGGTGTCAAGCAAGAGGACAAGAGGCAAAGGGAAGAAAAGGATGCACAGGAAATTTCACCCGAATACGAGGGAGGACTTCTTCACTGCGCAGTGACTGAGCACTGAACAGGTTATCCAGAGAGGGTGTGGAGTCCCCCTCATTTGAGATATTCCACAACAGATGCAACCCTGTGCAATGTGCTCTGGGATGACCCTGCTTGAGCAGGGAGGTGGGACCGGATGACCCTCTGTTGTCCCTTCCAACCTGACCCACTCTGGGATTCTGTGAAATGATGATTATTCTTGTACCAAATTCTTTACATGCCAGCAAGACTTGGTTCCTCACTTTGCTTTGGCTTCTTTATGAATTATCAACCAAAGTGGAATAATCAAAAGTACTACAAAAGTAGTACGAAGCATAGAGACAGCATAAGAAAGGAAAAAATAAGCAAGTAATGTAACAAACAACCTACATGCACAAACCCATGAAGCACTTGTTCTCAGGGTGCACTTGTTCCAGAACTCTCACTTCTGAGAAGACAACCTCTTATTGTTTGAATTTTGTTCGTTATCAGGAATTTTTAGTGGACAAAGTGTTGTAAAATTTTCAAGCTCTTGGCATCAAGTGTTGGCAGTCACATCCAGATCTTCCATTACACTTCATACATTCAGCTGTCCTTTCTCCACAGGTGACCAAAGCTTCCAACAGCGAGGCAGTTATCATGGTAAAGAAACCACAGCACAAAGAAATCCCGTCCAAAACCTGGTAATCCTGAGTGGTGTTCTAGCAATACCCAGAAGAAGCAGTCTACATCTTGGAGAGAAAGAGCTTGAGCAACTTTAATCCGGTCCAATACATGAAGAAATCAGAATCTTTGGCTCAGGCTCCTAATGTAAACCAAAGGAACAGACTGTCCAAGACCACTATTTTTTGCCAAATGTGGTATTTGTGTAACCTTATGTGAAAGGTGTGCATACAAAGAAAACTTGTACTTTGGAGGGTGAAAATAAGAGAATGTTGCCAGTTCACATGAAGAGCATTTACTAAAATCCTATTTTTTGTTACTTCTGTTTTTATTTTTCCCACGTATGTTCATCTCAACCTGAAATTCATGAAGTTCATGAAGCTGAAAGCTTGTCTTCTTAAACAACCCTTTCTGCAGCGTTCATACACACCAATGGATCTTCACCGACAGCCTTTCAGGCAGTACAAGTCTTTAATGAAATGCTCACACTCAGGGACTCTGTGCCACAAAGGCTTTGAGGAGCAGTCATAGAGAAGAAAACACCCAGTTTCTGAATCTTGTAAGAGCTCAGATTTATTTAAACCGGAGTGTGGCAGGCAGAGCAGCAGATCCCTGGGGATGTTTTAATTCAGCTATTCAAATTCTAGATAATTAAGACATTTCACTTCAAAGGCTCAATAACGTATTCTCAATACAAATGTAATGTAACACACTATTTAAAAACCAAATCCAATTGCAATCTTGCAAAACAAGATGAAAAACAGCTCACAGAAATCCCATACAAAAATCAGTTTGAAATTGCTGTCACAGTGATTGCTCCCTTCCCATTAAGGCTAAAGCTCAGTGTTCTCTATGCCTTAATTCTGAGAAAAATTAAGTTATAGGACTTAAACATCTAGACAAGTTACCTCAGCACATGCTCAATTAGCCTGTTTCAATGTAGGAATCAGGTTTGTAAACTTCTGATAAGTCTATAATAAAAACATTCTCATATCAATTTTAGGTTTACAGCCGCCTTTTGTCTTTCAAGAAAAGGCTCAGAAGGGCAAGAAGGTCTGAGAAGCAGAACATCTTCCCACGCAGATATGATCATCCATAAACACTGTCAGGCACCTCAAAGAACTGATAACACTGATATGCAGAAGCCAAGGTAATACCGACAGCTGAATAATCTTCCACTTTCTAGTAAGAAAAAGCCAGCCCAAAATAGATCATTCCTGGGAGGAACAAGCAGTTGACTTTAACTAAGAAAGACCGAGAAACAAAATAAGAAACTTAACAAGTGAAGAAAGATGCTATCAAAACAAGGTAGATTAAAAGTTTCCTGGGTTTTATCACCTACATAAAAGCTGTGTAAAATCTTACATGTGCGAGAAAGGAAGAACTGCCCACCAGTAATGAGAACACAGAAAGACTGGAGGTACTGGGCACCCACAGAAAATCATTACTGGTTTAACCTTGGTATTGTCATAATCACCTTCTGTAGCCCATTGTTGACAGTAAATTGGGATGAAGAAAATATGCATAAATGCTCTTTCAAATAACAGACTAAACCTGCTTACTGTGGAAAAAGTGAAATTTTGTTAGAGCTTCCTCATTCTTTCCTTCATCCAGTGAGGAGTATTTTCTGATCAAAATTATGAGATACCAAAAGCTTACAATCCAATATTTTCAAAACAAATTACTATCATTCAAGTATTGTAGAAAGGAAATCAACATTAAGAAAACTAGAATTACAATCTCCAAATGAAACCCAAGATCTTATATCTATGAAATATTTTGGTTTCCCAATTTGCTGGGAAAACCAGCGGATTTTGTTCCTAGTTCAGCCCATGTAAAATAAAATATATACATATATAAGGATTTCCGTAACTCCTGTGCCAGACTGAAAATGAGTCATTTGATATCATCTAGAGTAAATATTTATTTCTGGGTGATCTGTAAAAGACTTTTAAATGTATAATTTTAGCAAAGTAAGTATAAGCAGTCGGTCACAACTGCTGCATTTACTGATGCAAATTTGTGTACATTGTGTTAATTACTTATTAACTGGGGTTGAAGTGCTGTGCAACAAATCCCTGTTTGTCTGTCCTTTATCAGGCTCTTGTTTGACAAAGACATTTTTCCTGTGAGGCTCCAAATCCACTCATCATTTCAGCTGTCTTGCAAAGTAGGGAATCAATAGTTTAAAATCCAATATTAGGCTAGTCTTTTAAAAATGTATAACAAGATTTATATAGAAACATGGTTTTGAAGGCCAGACCAGTGATGGAAACCACAGCTCGGTGATTTCTGGAATCAAGTAGGATGTGAGGTTTGCACACAAGCTGAACTCCCCCATGTCTCTACCAACAAAGTCTTATCCAGGCAATCCCCACTAGATTTTCACCTAAAACTTAGGAGGGTTATCCAATGTTCACCATGAATTTTCTCCCACTTACGGTTTTGAATAACTTGTTAAACCACTGATTTCCAGAACTGGAAGGACTGACAGACTGCTCTTCTTGCAGCCTGAAGCTCTTCAGTATTACCAAGGAATGCAGAGTGCTCCCAAATCAACAGGTGTGTTTTCCTATCAGCTGTCACGTTGGATGGAGATTCACAGGCAGTGCATACAGGAGAAAAGATGACTATTTGAATTCCATTAATCTTTTCTGTTAAAATGGTGGTAAGATATGATGACTCACAGACTAATTGGAACCTGCGGAATCTTCACTGATGTGCTAATGAACAAGAGTTGTTTGCTTTGCTTTTTCAGATAAAAAGGATTATCTGACACATTTACCTATTCTAAGATGATTTAATGAAGAAATGGCCTATGTTGCATATTTCTTCAAAGATCTTAGTGCAAATAATTTAAGAGTTCAACAAAAATAACATAGATTAAAAAAAAAAAGAGTTCCTCTTAGAGAGATAAGTAGGAAGGGGGTTGGGATAAATAGCCATCCTCTGATTAGCCATGAAATGAAATATCCTCTTTTATTGTTTTATTATTTTTGAAACTTTCCATTGAAGATAGAAACTGTAACAGATACCTCTCTCTTGTGAGAATGTTTACTGTAAAGCCTCTTTTTAAATCCAGAATTATGAGGATACTTACCAAACAGTGAAGTGTTAGAAAATATTTCAGCTATCTGATGGAATGAATCAGTGCCATGTTGCTTTAATTTCCTGGAAATCACGGTTCTGAACCACAATAATATTATGTGGTCAGATTAATTAAATTACTTAGGAATCACAGACAAACATACTAAACTGTTTATTAGATTAGGTTTTAAAGCCTAGATCACTAGGGAAACAAATCAGATGACATCTTTATTAGCTAATAATACAACCGTTAATGACATTTTGCAAAGGATATGTTAAGTGGTTTTAACTGAATTTACCACATTTTTGTCATTCTCATTGAGTTAGTTATTGCTCTTAGTATTGGATACTTACCAATGTGATTACCCATTGTGATATCTGACACATTTTTTTGTTGTTGGTGGTTTTAATTTCAGCCAAGAAGGAATGCACTTAAGGCACAAATAAGATTAAAATTAGAAAAGCAATATATCACTAAGATTTATTCCCTAAAAAAAAAAGCCTCAAGTGGGCAAATGAATGAAGCAACTAAACACATTACTGAATTAAGCAGTTCATTCCTTATACCTTGTTGCAGTCCTTGTTCACAGAAATGTGCACTTTCGGAGTAGTACCGTGAAACCAAAAACATACTGAAAACCCCCAAACAGACCCATGAAGGATCACTTACAAAGCCCATTTTAATTCTGGAAAAAGTACAAAAACATAACAAAATAGCTGTAGACTGAGTCAGGCATTTAGTCTTCCAGAAGTTAAGTATTTTATCTTACATTGGCATTAAAACAATAGAATATTAAACCCATTCTTTTTCTGAGTTTATGTTTAATTCTTTAGTGCAAGGCCATAGAGCACACATGATAATGTTTTTAAAGTTTTGGAAATCACCAAGTGGAAATTAGAAGTAAAATAAATTACGGTATTTCTTCTGTGATCTTTTCAGTTTGACATTTAGAAAATGCGATGCATACATGCAAGATAAATCTGAAACAGGAATGCCATGTGACTGGTGCCAAGACATCTTTTTGTTCAACTATGGTCCAGGAACTTCTTATTTTTATTTCAGTTTTTTTGTTGAAAGGTTATCACCACCTCTGTGACTGCTTAGATAATGAATTTAACTAGAAATCTTAAAAAATTAAAAAAACAAAACACATCAGGTCAGAACCATTTATGTCAAGTTTATTTCTGAATAAAAGGATCACATTTTAAGTTTACCATGCCTGTCTCTATGTGCTCGCATTTCTGTGCCCTTACCTCACTTGGTAATTCTAAAACAGTGAAACCTGTAGTTTTTCAGACTGATTCCTGCTCCCCTTTTCAGCAGAAATAGTAATGTGTCCCAGCCACATGAGGGTGCTATAAAGTACACCTTAAAAACACAGTGATACTGTGCAGTCAGGTTAGATAGAAAAGTGAGTTTTAAAGAAACCATTTTGCCTGTACCTGGGGAAAAAAAAAAAAAAAAATCTAACTTTAATACTTTGAGTTCACATTTTCTGATGTTTTAAAAGCAGATCGTCTTGAAGATTGCTCACTTAATATTACTCATTATTAAATTGGGAGTAATTATTTTTTAAATGTACAAACGATGACATCACTTCAAGATGTCTTGTCTCTAGTAAGCTTACATTCCCTGAGTAGACAAATTATATTGCAAATACCTAAGTCTCCAGACTGGCAAACTTAAAAAGCTTATACCAACAGAAGGTTCCAAGTCAGTTATTTTCTTCTATTTTGAGTTTGTGGGGGGGAAAAAAAAAATAGGGACAAGAGAGTAGCCCCAGACCCATTAAAACCAGTAAATATCAGACTGTTCATAGAACCCTGCCAGCTCTTTGCAATTTTTGAGTGGGATGACAGAGCCTATTCTACTCGTGTGGAAGCCCCCAACATGCCTATTCTAAAAACTTCAATGAGTCACTGAGAAACAGAATAGTGAACACTTGTGAGAGAGATTTGACCAAGGACAGAGAAAGCATCTAGACAACTTCTTTTATTAAACATTATTATTCAGTAGTACTTCAAGGCCAGAAAACAGCATGAACTCCTCTGTGTCATGTTTTATAAATAACAAACTTTCTGAAAAGAAAAAAATCAATCTAAAAGACTCAAGAAAATAACCGTGTGCAGTTTCTTTGGTTTGCAAAAGCTAAGGGGAAAAAGCACAACAAAATAACCCAGCAGCAACTCAAGAGCACCTTTAAGAATCCTTGCTACTATTTAAAATACAGTTCTGTAGCAGTCCTCTGTAAAAGCATTATCGTATTTTGAAATGCATTAAGTATTGTTGTGTGTTGCTCTCTTCCTATGACAATAGCTGAAAAAGCTCACACCAATTCAGGCAGAAGATGCTACAGATTCAGTGCAAGCAAACATCACTGACTCCAGACCTACAGCTCTCTAGTGCCTCTATTATTCCTCATATTTTATCATGAGGAACTCAGACCCTGAAAAACTGCTTTTGAAGAGCTTAGGACACACTTATTAAGTGGTGAATAAAGGTCACCTAGAACTATTTCCACTGATGTTGCAGCTCTAAACACTGATGAAAACCCCTATAACATTTCCTGCAGCAAGCCAGGAATGAGCTCCAGATCAAACACGGATAAGATCCCACCTCTTAACATACATCAACCCCACAACTTCAGCCATGTGGGAATAAAATGTGGGGTGGGGTGCATGCTGGGGTGGGAAGTGTCTCATCAATGAAAGAACAGGAATTGTTGTGGTCAAAGAAAAGAAAATTGTGATTTGTTTCCTAAGTATCAGCCCTAACTGTTGACATAATATTTCTCCTTAGGAAGATGAGCTTCCTTTCTCTCTTTTGTAACATTAACTACCATTTTACATGAACTATACATCTCCACTAAACTACTCACAAATGAAGTAGGTGACAGACCCCATCAAACCCGAGCCACTGGAATAAATCCTCAAGAAAAAAAATAATGGGCTTTCTTTGAAATGCTTGAGAAGAAAGAAATCCCATGCAGTGAGAAAATCTGGCATCATATGGCTGACTGGTATCACCAACCTCAGAAACAGCTGCTGAAGAATCATACAGGAAGAAATGGACATATTTAAGAGAAGGTAGAATTTCAGTCCATCAGAACAACAATCCTTGTACACTCCTGAGGAAAGGTACACGACAGATCCTGTCTCTTTCACTTGCTGGAATCTCAACAGAGCATTTCTTGACAATTTATCATTGTCCTGCTAGGCACTGGAAAAGAGACACATTTGTGGGAGAAGAGAAATCTGAGTGGGAATGAAATATTATCTTGAAGAGGATGGGGCAAAAAGACTCCAGAAAAAGTTAGAAACCTTTTCCAAGAATGTCAACAGCTGGTACTCCAGAAAAAGAGACATGGGGCAGAGGGGAACCAGTGCACTATGTGATGAACCACAAAGAAATATTTTTGTCTACTTGAAGGATTATTTCAGCCATCACAGGATGACCCTATTGGCCAATCTCCATCAGTACTCTAAAAACAAAAAACTGTAGCACCATTGTTCTGCTGAGTTACTAAAGCTATCCTTATTTATTATTAAAAGAAACAAAAAACAAAAAGAGGAAAAAAAAAGAGTAAAACTGATAAGAAGGTTGGGAAAAATGAAAGTGCCTGAATCTGTTCATTAAAGCCCATTCTGGTGAATGATGCAATGCTATTGCTGGCAATGGGCATTCACTCACTCACTGATCAATATCAAATAGTTGTGTCAGAGTCTTTCAATCAAACATTTAAAGAACTTGGGGGAAAGAAACCGTCACCTTTTAGAGAAAAATGGTGCTGCTATCACTATGGCAACCAAAGTCATCTGTCATGCATGACACTGAGGATTGTTACTGACTATCCCATGAAGCCTATTGCCACTGTATTAGATCACAGTTTTTGTCTTTATTTGTCATGGAATGGTCAGACACACCGGAATGGTGCACCTAAATGGTACAATAGGGCTTAGAATGACAACACAGAGCAATAACTACTTACATCAGCCCAGTGACACGTCATTTCCTAGCTGAAAGTGTTAACAAGAAGTCAGTAATTCTAGAGTAAATAGTGCTACCCAGTACCATTAACTAAGTCCATGGCAATGCAGTATATCTGACAGCAGCAAAACTTTAGATACAAGGAGTAGGAGCATAGCGGGGACAATGAAGAAAAAAAAAAAGAAAGGAAAAAGGTATTTCTAGTCTTACTGTTTATGGTGAAAATATTTATCACAGACATTAATTTCTGTTAATTTTCCAAATAAAATAATGACAAGAGTCAAATACTCTTTGAAGTACATGGTCTGTCATCACACACCTTGAAACAGCAAGGACAATTTCTCCTATTCTAAAATTATTTTTTACCTCTAGTGTAATGAAATGGCTTACAGAGAAAGAACAGTACCCAGGCAGGTCACAAAAGGAAGCTGTAATAAGCATCTACTTGCAACAGAGTCCACGTGGCTTCTGACTTTTTGGCAGCCTGAAGTTTTAAGTATTAGAAGCTATCATTACATTAAGTTACTTCCTGGAAATATGACTTAAGAGGGAGAAATGTGTTGTCTGTGGCAACGTGTTTCTTCATATACTGAAACTTCCAAATAAATTTTTTTCCCAATATAAATTAAACAAGTCATACCACAGAGAGACATGGAGAATGTGTTTATGTAAATTTATTTGGGTGGACACATTTGGTGTATCTAAAATACTGATCTACTAAGACACTGGAAGCTACCAGTTTTGAGGCAGCAGCTATTACACTGCCTGGATTCCTCCAAAAGAGCCAACTGGCTGATTTTCAAGAAGATTTCTACCTTTAAATTATTTGTAGTCCAAGCTGTGATATCACAAATATTATATAAACCACTGGTAGTTTTGAGCCATAAGAACTGCCTGCTTATATTTCTTATGCAAGGCAAACAGCATGTTAGGTGAAATAAACCATCACTTGTAACTTTTACATAGCTCAAATCAGTTTAAGTATTCAGTGCTTCCCCAAGCCATTCCCCCTCACTTCCTCCTAAACAGAAAAATCAAATCCTCTTGGCTTATTTTTCAGATTAAAAAAAAAAAAAAAAAAAATTAAAACCCAGGCTTTTCAAAGGTTAAATTATCACATGCTGTTGCCTTAATTAAAGGACAGACACTCCTCAAATGCTTCTTTAGGTCTGAATGACTTGGAAGCACAAAAGTCCCTTCAGGCAGCTCTTTCAACAGTTATCTCCCTCTCTCACCATGCCAGTATATCCTCTATCACATAAATGCTCCTTTTCCTCCCTGTAGTGGATTAAAAACTTATCTCTGTTGAACAATGGTATAAGATTTCTTAAACAGCCCAGCATCTCTCCTCACTCTCTTCCCCAAACACAAAGACAGACAAACATTTGTTGCTATGGATTTAGAGGGTAGTGACGTAGCTGGTCATCATCTACTAACCCAGAAAATGAGTGTAAGGTTTGGGGTCTGAAGTAAACAGAAAAATACTGCAAGTGCTTAATGTAGCTGGCACCGCAGAGGTTTTAGAGGTGGAGGGAGACAAGGCAGTACAAAATCAGTATGCAGTGCCAATAACTGAGACAGAAAAGAGACTATTTTGCTTTCAACTCCCATTATTATCAAGTTTACAGTTAGGATGTCAAAAATGTCCCTATTTTTTGTAACATTTGTATCATGTGAAAATATCGCATTTCCTCCCTACTTGTCTTCAAAAGTAACCAACCTGCTTTCTCAGTGTTTCAAAAAGAAATGATGGATTTTGAGGTATTTCTTAAGATTAAGTTAATTTCTTTTTCACAGTAATTTCATTTTCATAATATTTAATAGCTACACGGTCACTGGCCAAGAGGACTGTCATTTGTGAATGTCTTCACTCAGATGCATAGAGTCCTGTCTATTTTAGACTGCTCTTTTCCTTAGGTCTCAACACAGAGTTTAGTTGTGTATCTTGGGGAAATATTCGTTTATAAGTTTAGAAATTGTACAACATGACTTAAAAAAAAAATCCTTTCAGCTCATAAGAGGTCGATTTTACAAAACAAAATACAGAGCTGTAAGACCTGAGTGTTTTTTTCCTCAGTCATTATAACTGAAAAAGAGCTTCAAATCACATTTGGTCTAAGATAAAACAAGCCTTTACATATCCCAGGTATTTTAGGACTGACATTTAAAGAAGCCTACAGGTATTGACACTTTCCTATTTCCTTTCTTATTTCCTTCTTTGCTTTCACATAAAAAAACCCCAAACAAAACCAAAACAGCATCATTTCCTAACTCAGATACCATCACAAAGGGAGTCTCAGTCTTTTCAAGAACAACCAAGGTGTTTGGCATCTCATGAGACAAGATTTTTTACCTCTTATTCCACTGTTTACTTTTTAGTGATACTGGCTAGGGAAAAGAAATCGGCAGAGACTTAGTTCCATCAAACAGGGAATAAACACCCATTCTGAAACTCTCCTTACTGTAACTCCTGGAGGACAGAGTCAATATTAATCACCATATCTAGCAGTAAAACATAACTCTAATCCAAAACACTTTCATTGTAACACATAAACCAAAACTAGGATAAGCAAACAACTAAAAATGTAGGGGTTTGTACATGAAAGGATAATCTCAAAGTCACCTAGGGTCTGACATCACCCATACCTGTGTATTCCTCACACTTTGGTCCCTCTCCAGTTAGAGTCTAAGCGAAAACAGACACAAGCTTATCTGCCTCCCAAGGCAAAGCCTTATTAGCACACTAGGACTACTTAACCCTCCTCTGCTCAGGGAGATACTCTTGGCTGCAGTTACCTTCAGAGTAGGCTAACGAGCAGAGTCTGCCAAAGCTGTCAGTGTGAATCAATTAACATCTGCCTCTGGATTTGCAGCACCTGCTAACAGGCTGGATTACTGGAGAAAGCCAGCTCTGCTCTCCCAGGGTACTCAGAAGTGTCAGGGCACATTAGAGTTTTAAAGCTACTTTCAGCAGTAGGTGCAGGTGAGGAAGTGGGTTGTGTATCCCCTCTTGGCAAGTGTCTGGGAATGTGCATTATTTTCTGTAATACAGTATCATGCCAAAAGAAAAAGGAGCTCGTTAATGTGCTTCTCTTTTCATCCAGGAGCAAGATAACTGGCACTATTGCTCTCACCTCTCTGTCAATAAGCTTTTGGATGCTCAGTGTAGGCTTTAAAAAGCCCATCAGAGGCAGTGGAGTTCCTCTGGTTTTGCAAATCTATATATGTTTGCACAGGTGCTAAAAGTATGTGAGTTTCTGCTCAGCTATTGATCAATCTGCGAGCCAGTGTCATAAAGCACTGTTTTGGCAGACTTGTTATCATTTGGAGCAGGAGGAAATGGGTATGTACACAATGGAATTAGCATAACAGGCCTGCTGTAGATTATCATGACAATCAAGTGATCTGTAAGGTGACCCTGCACAAGTAGAGGACACAGCATTATTTCTTTCTAAGCTTCTTACATCTCCTATCTGATAAGTACTGCCCCAGATCATCTGAGAGATACGTATAAGATATGATTCAATATAATTTCGTTCCTTACTAATTCACTCTTTAACAATATTGTATTTCTACAGTTTTCTCTTCTTCAAAATTTCTCTTTATTTTCAAATTTTCTTTTCCCCCATCTTTTATGTCCAATTTTCGTATGGCTGATGTGTCCATGTGAGACTACTGAGTCTAAGGTGATTCTATCAAATTTTTCTGTTACTTATCACTGAAGTCTGATCACCTGCTGCTCTGGGCAAGTTTTATATTTCCCCTTGCCCCAAAACTCAGACACACACTGAAATCACATCTGATGTATTAGTTGTAAATTGTGCAACTTGACTCCAGGCATTACTCTTGGTAAGATTGCTACTGATACGTAGTGCAAATGAAAATGGCTTGAAATTGCTGGGTATATTATGCAATGTCAAATGCTCGTGTTGTGGTAAACTGATTGGAAGTATAAAAGTTTTTTCTGATTTTTTGTGATTTTTCTTTGTTAATATCATCAGAAGTCATAAATCCCTCTGAACAGATGCCCTCAGACAGGTATATTCCTCCAGACAAATAATAAACATCCCCATGGCAACATATATATATTTCTCTGTGTGTGCAATATGAGAGCTATGAGAACCAGCAAAATGAATTCTCTTTGTCTAAGGGATCCATTCCTAGTCTTATGCTCAGTTGGTCCTGTTTCTGAATTATACAATCATGTCTATAGTTTTCCTATGTCTGAAACTTATCTCTTCATAGAAGACACACAGAATTCAGAGGACGAAAAATGGCTGAAAGCCATCAAAACAGTCATGGAACGTGTTTCTTTAACATTAAATTAATGGATTTGTAAAGAAGAAGAAAAACCCACTAAGTTGTGCTTCTTTGTCCAGATATGAGGTTTTAAAATGTTGCTATGGGATATCACATCCTCGAAGGAAAGACTTGCTTTAATGGTTGTAAATCACAAGGTTTTTCAAGAGCAAGGTGAACATACCAGCTCTCACTTTAGTGACTCTCCATATCAACAGGAAAGTAGTTTCCTCTGCTGTGGAAGCTATACTTTTGCTGCCATGTGTACAGATATCACATGATTTTTTGAGTGGAAGCTTTTCAGATTCTCTCAAATTCTTATTACCATATTTTAATTAATCCCTTTCTTTCATTACAGTCTTCACCAAGTCCTCTGGGGTTTTTTGTGCCAATGTTGACTGCCTTTGAGAATGTCTTCACATGTTCTGGATGATGTTGGTCCTGAAGTCAAAAGGGTTATATGTGCCTTGGACTGATATTTATTTATTCTAAGTGTATTCTAAACTCAGATTCAGCATTTCCTCGCTGGATTCTTTCCAGACTTTTATAAGCATATATTAATTTCTCCATTCTGTGCCATTTTTGATGTTTCAGTGACACATGAATATCGTAAGTTTTAATTTAATTTCTAAAGACCTGTTTATATTCAAGAGGTTTTTGATTTTGTTGGGGTTTTTTATATATCAGATGTTTGTCCCAAGCTCTAGGCTGTGCTTAGACTATTTTAATGAAAAGGAGACTTAAATAATTTCTGCCTGTATCTTTTGGTGGTGAATGGTGCTACATCCAGTTGGTGGCTGGTCACTAGTGGGGTTCTTCAAGGTTCAATACTGGGTCCAGTCTGTTTAATATCTTTATTGATGACCTGGATGAGGGGATTGAGTGCACCCTCAGTAAGTTCACTGATGACACCAGTTGATCTGCTGGAAGGCAGGAAGGCTCTGCAGAGGGATCAAGACAGGTTGGATCCATGGGTTGTGGCCAATTGTCTGAGGTTCAAAAAGGCCAAGAACTGGGTCCTGCCCTTGGGTCACAACAACCCCCTGCAGTGTTACAGGCTGGGGGCAGAGTGGATGGAATGCCTGAAAAGGACCTGGAGGAGCTGGTTGCAGCAGCTGAACATGAGCCAGCAGTGCCCAGGTGGCCAAGGATGCCAAGGGCACCTGGCCTGTATCAGCAATGGTGTGGCAGCAGGACCAGGGCAGTGACTGTCCCCCTGTGATGGGCACTGCTGAGGCCACACCACCAATCCTGGGATCAGTTCTGGGCCCCTCATTACAGGAAGGACATTGAGGGGATGGAGAGTATCCAGAGAAGAGAACAGAGCTGGGGAAGGGTCTGGAGCACAACTCTGGTGAGGAGCAGTTGGGGGATCTGTGGGGCCTCAGCCTGGAGAAAAGGAGGCTCAGAGGAGACCTTCTCACTACAACTGCCTGAAGGGAGGGGAGCCAGGTGGGGTTGGGCTCTTTCAGGCAGCTCATAACAGGATGAGAGGATATAACCTTGTGATGTACCAGGGGAGGTTCAGGTTAGTTATCCAAAGGGATTTCTTCAGTGAAAGGGCGGTCTGACATTGGAACGGGCTGCTCAGGGAGGTGGTAGAGTGGCCATCCCTGGAGGTGTTCAAGAAACTATTGGACGTAGAACCTTTTTCTGTGGTTTAGCAGGCATGGTAGAGTTTAGTCCTTTGGACTTGAAGATCTTGGATGTCTTTTCCAACCNGGGCTCTTTCAGGCAGCTCATAACAGGATGAGAGGATATAACCTTGTGATGTACCAGGGGAGGTTCAGGTTAGTTATCCAAAGGGATTTCTTCAGTGAAAGGGCGGTCTGACATGGGAACGGGCTGCTCAGGGAGGTGGTAGAGTGGCCATCCCTGGAGGTGTTCAAGAAACTATTGGACGTAGAACCTTTTTCTGTGGTTTAGCAGGCATGGTAGAGTTTAGTCCTTTGGACTTGAAGATCTTGGATGTCTTTTCCAACCCCTATGATCCTACGATTATAACTTTCTCAAGAGTGCTTTAACACAAAAAATATTCCTTGATCTTTCATCAGTCAGTTTGGGACATGTTCAAGCTACTGTCCTTCATATTCAGTCTACACACCCATTTTGTTTCTCTGAAAACTGGTTTTGGGACTGAATATCAGAACTGAGCATTACCCAGATCTTGTCCCTTTGTCATGGTTGTCTCTCTGGCCGGCAACTGAGCACTGCAGCCAATGGCTCACTCCCACACGGTGGGATGGGAGGGAGAATTGGAAAAGTAAAAGCAGGAAAACTCATGGCTTGAGTTAAAGGCAGTTTAATAGGGAAATTCAAAGCCGCACTCTCAAGCAAAGCAAAACAAGGAATTAACTCACTGCTTCCCATGGGCAGGCAGGTGTTCAGCCATCTCCAGGAGAGCAGGCCCCCATCACATATAATGGTGACTTGGGAAGACCAACTCCGTCCCTCCAAATGTTCCCCCTTCCTTCTTCATCACACTTTGTACTTTGAGCTTGGTGACATGTTATGGAATACCCCTTTGGTCAGCTGGGGCCACCTGTCCTAGCTGTGCTCTCTCTCAACTCCCTGTGCACCCCCAGCCCACTCTCTGGTGGCAGAAAACACCTTGACTCTCTGATCAAAGCTCAGTAATAATGAAAACATCCCTGTGTTACCAACACTGTGTTCAGCCAAATCCAAAACATAGCCCCATAAAGTTACCATGAAGAAAATGAACTCTACTCCAGTCAAAACCAACCCTCCCTCACAAGGATTTGGAAGTGTATCTTTGCATCCAAGCATTTGACCCAGAAAATGTTACTGGTAGCAGAAACACAATTGTTTTTCTAATTTTTAAAATTCTCTCTTCATCACTGATCATAAGTGCTGGCAGTGGCAGAGCTCAATGTGTCGGTGTTAAGGGCCAAGTCCTACAATCACTGTTGCTATTTCTCCACACAGCAGAGAGCTTTTATTGCAGTGGAACACACAGCATCCCCTCTGTGAGCAGAAAGGTTGTTAGATTTCGAGGCTGTATTAGGGTAGTCTTTCTTAACATCAAAATCAGCTGAGGTCAAGAGGACAGAAAAAGAGCTATTAGCAAGATCATTGTATCTTCTTGTTTCTGTGCTGTGTAGAAGCAATTTTTTGTGTGTCTAAGTTTTCCTAGTTACTGGTGTGTTTGCTGCCCTCCCTCCTCACAGGCGTTGCAGTCCCTGATACAACCCTTGATTGCTCAGACAAAGAATCCGCTCTGGCTGCAAATGCGTAAAGTCTTTGATATCAAGCAAGCCAAGAAAACTAATGCCTAACTGAATCAATCGCTCAGCTGCAAAATGAAAAGCAGACTAGATTAGAATGGAAAATAAGAGTAGAGGTGACTTTAGAGCCACGACTCCCCCCTTCCCCAGCCCCCGCTTTTGTCAGTGAAAAAACTATAATTTCCCTTTATGTTCTCCAATGACAAAACATGATTTATGGCCATTTTTTTTAAAGTGTATTTATAGATATGCTCATGAAAGGTGCCACACTGACAGCTTGCTAGGCTCTGCTCTTCTATTAAAATACAGTTAGAGCAGAGGCAAAGGAGAGACCCCCCTTTTTTTCTTTTATTTTTTTTTTGCTTGCTTCCCCACTCTCTGCTCCAATATCTGTTCAGTGCTGTACAATGTCCCTTCATTCCAGGATAAAGGTATACTTAAGAGGCAAAGGATTTTCAGGAAGACACTACCCTAATAATCCTGATGTAATTGCACGTTTTCTCTGCAAGCATGTTCATACTTTATTACACAACCACTACAGGGTGGAGGCAATGGTCTTGCATGGAAGAAAACTGCAAGAATATCTGCAGTGCAGGGTGAGATATTCAAATTCTGCAGCATTTACCACTGTTACTGGAATAGCAGTTTCTGTGTTCCAAATATTCCTAATAGCCAGTATATTCAATTTTCAATGCTTAAAAATATTATTCAGAATTCATATGTTGACCACAAAAGTGTGTTGAAACCCGTAGAGGTAGACATTCGGCCTCGGTCTTAAGATGAAACAAAATTACTTTCCCTTATTTTGTTATTCTGGGACTAAATATTCTCGTGTTACATAAGCACTTAGAAGAAATAGAGGAAATGACTGTAAATTACTCAAGCAATTAGAACAAGTATGTGTTGTTAAACAAGTGTTTTTCTCTTGTAGATGTGTGATTTCACAGCTCTGTGATATCTCTATTTGCGTACTCAGTAGTGTTGATATCAAAGGAACAAACTACACTCAAAGAAATCCCTTGCATAACTTTGAAGCTATGGGCACTAAAATATTTATGTTCTTCCAATCATGGGAAATTATAGTGTTTTCCTTTCTTTAAGCTACTTTTTGAAATGGTAGGAATAAACCAGACAGCCTGATTTGATTTTGCTATACCACTGGCAAAAAATGTCAGAATTTCTGAAAATGCATAGCAATAAAATCAGATGGGTTTAGAGAAGAGAAGATTTAGAACTCACAGATTTAGAACTTATTTAAATGGTTTTCAAACTACAATCCTACAAGTTTCACGTGCTATAACTACCTCTCAAAGTAGGGACAATAGGATGCTCTTCGTGGCTACGTGGCTTCAGTCATGTGAGATGCATAGTAAGTGGCACAGTTTTCAGAAGAATGAATTCATGTTGGGAATTGTATAAATAATGAACATTGGTATAACTCATAAATGCCAATTTCTGCATGAGAAGATTGCACGCAGGAAAAACAGCAATATCCTACAGAACGTGTATTCTTCTCACCCAATTTCCCCCAGCCGTGGTCTACACCCAGTTTTCTTTTCTCTGCAAAAGAACATAACAAAAAGGGATAGAATCAATATGATATAGGAAAAAAATGTACAAATTGATATTTAGAAGAAAATAAAAATGAATAAGAACCAAACCTACAGATATCATAATAACTAAGATGCCATATTTCCTGTGCTGTATAAAATACACATTTACCAGTCCTATATTGTGTTCTGTGAATAACAGATAGTCCCCAAAAACCTGAATTCATAAATATGCAGAGACATCACTTCAGATGCCCACAGTGCAAGTTGCTGCAGAGTTCTGAGGAACTACCACTGGCAGAGCACACAATGAAATACCCTCACAGATTCATTGCACAGATGCTTCTATGTGAGCAGAAGGGATAGTTAAGCTGTGCCTGAAGGAACTTGGCTCAGATTAAACAACATGTGGGTATAATAGCTGTTAAATGCAACTGTTCCCAAAGTTTTTGTATAATATAATATGCTGAACACATTTGTGAAATATTCCATATCAAAAGTGATATACTTAATGAAAGTTCTGGAGTGGCTTAAAGTCACAGGTAATCAATCGAGAAAGACACAGAGAGCAATTTTATAAAATTTTAATTACTGTAGATGGATTAAAGTCTAAGATATTTATGTACCTAGCTGACTTTTAATATTAATGATTATACTTAACAAGAAGGATATCTTTGCAGCATTTGCAAGGAATGAGAAAAAGTAGGTTTATCTCCCAGTTTCCTCATAAAAGATGGTTGCCATTTTGTCTATAAGGAATAAAATGTCAGCAACACATTAAGGTAATAATGTAGGAACTATTTTGAAAATAATTCCAATGCATTTGCTACTTCTTGAATATAAACTTAAAAAAATACAATGAACATGAATTAGCGTGGTGGTAAAAGGTCACATATGTATCACTGAAGTTCCCATGTAGAGAAGGAACAACTTCATTGAAACCTGTTCATCTGTTGAATATTGATTCTCGTCTTACTTCATTTCTAAGGGTTAATTCAGTAGAACTCAGGTCAGTGACACTTAAATATCACTATTTAATTTAAGAATGTTAAGGTTAAGATTTCAGAACCTTTTGGTGCTAGCGTATGAACTGAACTTGAAGGAAATGAGGTCCATCTGATTAATTATATGTGAAAATAAGACTTTTAGTAAGATTAGTGACAGGGATCCCAATATACCCGAAATGTGCAGGCTGACACTGTTTGCATGGCCCTAGCAATGCTCTCTTGGGGATATCACTGTAGATAACAGTTTGATGGAAAGATATAGAAATTCTTGTGGTCTGTCTGGCTTTTGATTGTCACCCAAAAGACCACGCAAAAGCAGGGCTGAGTTAACATACATGCAGCTGCCAAACCCAAATATTCTTAATGCTATGAGTTAAAAGTGACTTCCAGTTACAGCTTGTCCTGTAAAGGATAAAAGACTTATGGTGCTTTAGATGCAGAGAAAGAATCAGCTGAAATATTCTGTGCTGCTCTGGGTTTAGCAGAAATATTTGGGACCAGATATGATATGCTGCAGGCTATGGAGGCAATTATGTGCTACCTGTATTTTGGTGGTTTTGGTCATTACAGTTAATCTTTTGGGCCATCCACAATATGTTATAAAAATATGGAGAACAAAGTGACCTAACCAAAAAAGTCCATTATTGTACAATTATTTAGTCCCTACAATATCACCTGAAATTAAATGTCCCACAAAAAACCATAAGGGCAAAAGTTATGTTATCAAAAAGTGTTGAAAGAAACATGCAGTTTGATTGGTATCAGGACTTCATTAGAACTATATTTTCTGATTATGCATTCGGGTAGTGATCTTGGCAAATTGACAGATAATTCCTGGTTTTGTTAGGATTTATTCATTGTCAACACAAAAAATAACCAAGCCTTGCTTAGATAGCACCTTGTGGTACTCATAGATTCAAAAATATTCAACCCGTGTTTTGTCAGAGCTTAGTTATTAAAAATTCAACGGGACTTATTCTTTCCTAAGGACCATAACAAATGTTGATACAACGTTTCAATGTCTAAAGCAACATAATTTATTAAATTCCTACGTGACAGTAAGATTCTTAGGACTTTTCAAAAACTTTCTCTTTTATTTTTCACTTTTGGGAAGACTTCTGCTGCAAACTGAGGGCCTGACTCACATCGTGTAATGAATAACCCCGGCTTTCAGCCATCAGTCTGATACTGTCACGTGGTCACACAACCTTCCAAACACTGCAACTACCCAACTGCTGATGAAATCTGCAATCAAATTCTGTTCTCTATTTAAGCTTTCCAGAAGACCTTGTATTACTAAACTGGCTGAACAAGTAAACAAATTTCCCTGGACTTTCATGATTGCGTTTTATCCAACTTCATTATGACTTTTATCATGATACACCTGTGTTCAAACTTGCAATTAACAGCAAAATGAAAAGGATCGCAAACACAGGCAAAGAAAAGGGGTGTTAAAAGTAACCTAGAAAAACAAGATAGACCATGTTCAATGAAAATAGAGGCAGTAAATATGTTGCTGTTCTTCAAGTATAATCAAGTAGCTCAAATATCTGTATGAAACTGAATTTTTATTGAATTAGTTCTCACTTCAAGGTCCTAATGCCACTGTCTGTAAGAGAATGAAGCATTGTATCTGCTGAAAAAAAATCTGGAAGAAGGAAGCCCAAAAGGAAAGTAGTCACGAACAGATGAAAAATTGTCCACAACATGAAAGAACTTGAGAATTACTTTGATGAATAATTACTTAGAATGGTTTAGAAACAACAACACATTAGTTTGTTAAGGCTTCTTTTGTGGATGTTTCTTGTGTTAGGAAGTTAGACTTATCTCTGAACAGAATTCCCTGAGTTTCAATGATTTAAAAGTCCAGAAGGCAACACTAGGATCATGCTAGTCGATGTCCTGTAATATGGATCAGTAGTCAATATTGAGGGCAAAACTGCTCTGGATTTGTATCCAAATCACTTTTTTTTTAAATTATAAATTGTAACCCTAAATGTAAAGATAATATGACCAGAAACTATTGGTGATGGTGAAATAAAAGACATTGAAGGACACGGTGCAGGATAGCACTAATTTCCTTAGTATTTTGTGGAAAGGAAGATAAAAGCATCATGTTATGTCATCTCCTAAAGTTCAGTCTCTTAGCAAGTCATATACAGTCTTCAGACAAGACTGTGAATTCTACTCTGGTAATTTAATTTTATTTTCAGGTTGTTCAGGAGTTTCTAATTGCCACTGTAGAACGTTGATCATCTATCAAAAAGAACAGGAAAGTGATTTCACTTTTTCTGACTTCACCTAATACCTCACTCTATAACTCCAAGGGAAAGACCTGAGGATCCCATGGAAGAGGTGCTTCAATTCTCGCTGAGAACACCCAAGATGTTGTTACAGTCTCATGCCAAACTGATTGCTTCTGTTAATGGAATACCTCTCACTGTCCCCTAGTCACAAACACTTTTTTGTATGCTTGTTTGAATATTATTATTAGTTGCTTTTCTATCTATTAATTTTCCGTTGTTTGAAGGTTTACGTATTCCTGATAAATCTTTTTGCCCAAAGCTGTATATTTCAAATATAAAGAACACATTATTTTTATTCTCTTTTCCAGTCAAGAGCACTTGATGAGCCTGATTTGATTTGTATGGTTTATCTGTTAGAGTAATCAGTATGAATAGCCTCTTATCTATTAGACCACATGTTCCTTTTTTTCTTGTGAAGTACAATTTCTCTATGTTAGGACTGCAGGCTTGGGAAAGCTTCTGTGATTTTTGTCAAGGACAATTATGTTCATTGATTTATTTATTTTATGTTGTGTACACTACAGAAAAGATTGTGTTATTTTACGTTTCAGAGAAAGGTCTTACCTACATGAAGACTCAGACCAGTTTAAAGGTAGCACTTTCAGAAATACTTTGGCATTGCCAACAGATTTAATAAATAAGTTGTTGATTTTGTTTTGGTCCTAATGGAAACTTAGGCCAATTTTGTAAAAAAAACCCCAAGCTTGTTGGTAGTTCCTGCGATCCCATACATTAACTTTTGTTTATTTCTTAATTAGAATAGATTAATGAATTCATGTAATTATTATTGAATAACATCTTGCATAGATTCTTGTTCTGAAATAAGCCCCATGCATGGATTTAGTGTAATCCAGCTGTATTTAACTGAACTCTAGGACGATGTTCTCCTCATTCTAGTAAGATTAATTAATTAAAAATTGCTAATTTTTTCTTACTAATAGATAGAAAAAAAAATTGTATGATCATAAATTCCCCAAGGAAACCTAAAAAAAAGGATTGGGAAGAATCTTGTGGTTCTCTTCCTAGAAAGGTGTATTTCTTTACATAACGTCAACAATATCAATATGAACAGGATAAATTAAAAGTTATATTTACCAATAAATTCATATTATATTTTCTTATGTCCCACCTGTCAAAAGCTGATTCATAACAATGTTCATAAAAATGCGAACAGCATGAGTATTGCTCACAGCAAATGCAACACTTGAAAAAAGTTTGTAAATTGTTTTGCTTTATGCACAGGTAAGAGCAAAAATACATGCTCCAAGCACCCTCATGGTAAGAAGCAACATAAACACTTAACATGAATAACCTACAATTAAGATTTTAAAATTAATTTCTTCTTATGATTCCTTTTTTTTTTTTTTTTGCCTTCTAAAGATGAAATTATGGAGTCAACTATTCTAGCTGCTCAACAATGGGATGTATCACATATTCACAGTTCCACTTAAATTTTTAGGGAAAATATGTGACATCAAAAAGGCAAAATTTTAAAAGAAGAAACCAAAAATTGTGTTAGTTCATTTATCTATTGTGGACCTACTGTGAAAATAAACCCCACTTATTCACAAAAGAAAAAAAATCCCTAAATTATCTGCCTCAGTAAGTATTAAAGATGTCTTGGAGTCTCACTGTAAATGTCCTCTATTAATGATAATCCTTATGGTTATTTAGCTCCTCTAAAGTAAAAGAACAAACAAACAGACAAAAGATGTATTGGAGCTGTTTTGAAATTATTTATCATCACAGCAAAGGCCCTAAGGTACAAGAGTGATGATTTATTTTGCAAAGAGAATGAAGAACTAAAATAGGGGGAAATGTTTAAGGACTGAAATAAAAATTTAAATTCCATTCTAATAATACATTTAAAGGATGCAGTGTATTTTTGGATTGAGATTTTGATATTTCAATTTTTATGAGAAATCAAATTTTCATGAACGTGGAAAAAAGAGAAGAACTTGTATACAAGACACATGGTATATGGACTTAAAACAACAGAGGCTGATTTTAGAGCTAGTTATTTATTTATTTGTTTTATTTATTCTAGATTCTGAAGCTCTGCAATGGTGAAAGACAAAAGGATGTAAGTAATGCCCTAGGGCAGACCAATTGTTCTTCATTGTGCATATGCTTCCTCTCACAGTGACAGGGAAAAGGTCAGGAGATCACAGAAGTCTGGGCAATGTGGAGTTAGGGATGTCAGCTTGTGGCCAGCAGGCCCAGGGCACTGACCATCCCCTGTGCTGGGCACTGGTGAGGCCAAACCTCAAATCCTGTGTTCAGTTTTGGACCCCTCACTGCAAGAAAGACATTGAGGGGCTGGAGTGTGTCCAGAGAAGGGAACGGAGCTGGGGAAGGGAAAACACAAGTCTGACGAGGAGCAGATGAGGGAGCTGAGGGGCTCAGCCTGGAGAAAAGGAGGCTCAAGGTGGCGAACCTTATCACTCTCTACAATTCCCTGAGAGGAGGGTGGAACCAGGTGGGGGTCAGTTTTTTCTCCCAAGTAAAAAGAGTCAGAACGTGAGGAAATGGCCTCAAATTGTGCCAAGAGAGGTTTAGACTGGATGTTAAGAAAAATTTCTTCATGGAAAGGGTTTTTAAGCATTGGAAAAGGCTGCCTGGAGAAGTGGTGGAGCCACCATTCCTGGAAGTGTTCAAAAAGGTGTGGATATGGCACTTGAGAACATGCTTACATGGTGAGCATTAACTGTTGGACTTGATGATTTTAGATGTCTTTTCAACCTTTCTATGATTCTATATCCCTACCAAGACAGTTTTCACATGTGTTAGAGTGTAGCTGCTTCCTAGGAATTCTCCCAGGCCCTCTCTGCGTCTGCTGCTATGACTGTGTCTTGTATCAACAGGTCCCAAGAGTTTGCAACTGGTTGTATAAGTGACTTTTTTTTATGAAAGACAACTGCTTTAACATACATGGATTATCCCCAGCACAGGAGTCTACTGTATAAATAAATTCCTTTTCTTTAGAGACATCAGCCAGACACAGCACTGAAAGGGAGAAGATTTTATAATGTTCCCTGGAGGAAAAAATATAAGCTGTGAAATTTCCAAGAAGGATCAGATGAATTAATGCTTAAATACATGCCACTGGACTGCAGCTGCTGCTTTCATGGGACATATTTTCCTCAGAATTTTCTGTTTTCTTCAACAGGGGCATATTCCTGATAATGATTAAGGCTTAGCAAACACCGGCAAATCCAAGGTCATGGAAAGTAGAGGAAAAGCTGGACTGGCTGCTGCTGCTCAGACAACCCCTTGCCAATCCACCTACAGCCCTACCACTGTTTTGGGGGGGGGCAAGACTTCACCCAATTTGACAATGAAGAACAGATCAGTGCACTGAGTGTTTACATTGACACTTGGACTATTAACAAATAACTACATCAGAGGATTTGGATCAAGTTTGTATGGAACATCAAATAATGAAACACTTGTAAACAAGAAATTATTATATAACTGTCACCAAGTCATCTGAGTGATAATGACACTCATAATTGCTTACAGGCACAACATGCTTACATAAATATAATTGTCTGATTGTTATTGAACTTATAATATACAAGTATGAATACTGCTGTAAAATAATTTAATACAGATACGATTTACAAAGCTACTGACAGGAAAATGACAACATTGATTGGTATTTCTTTATTATACCTATTTCATAGAGCTCTTTAATTGTCCCTCTCTCCTACTGACTAAATTTGCTAATTTTTCCTTTTTCCATTTCTCTTTCCTTATCTGTTTTGTTTTTTTTTTTCCCCCCAGTATATATTTTATCCAAGACCATTTCATTTTCCTTTCATTGTTTTTTGCCATTCCCACCCCATTCACTATCTACTGATAAGAGAAATAATAAACAACCACAGAAATGGGTTGGAAGCAGCAGGGAACAGGGCATGTGGTGAACAGGCAGACAAAAAGAGGGATACCAAAGGGATGTAAATTTACGTATCTGGAAGTGCTCAGAAGGACTCTGTGACCCACGCTTTTAACGGAAACATTCTGCCCTCTCCTCTGTCATGTGTTATTCTGAAATCTGTCTGTCTGTGTCTCTCATTTAAACCAGAAATTTCCACATTTAGGGTAACATTACTGATCAAAATTTAATTGAAGCTCTCAGTGAAAGTGTCAGGATATTTCAAGCTTTCTGCAATGAAAGCTTTTAGTCAAAATTTTCTCAGCATCTTGACTGCAAATGTACAAGTTGTTGCACTTCATGTTTGATAAAGAATGAAGCAAATTATTTAGGCAAAGGGATGGAGGACAAAAAGGTTAATGACAGACTTGGTTTTGAAGATGAACTACAAATTAATGGATTCAGCTCAGATCCTCTGGTCACGGTCCAATGGTAATTCATTTATAAAGACAGTTATCTCATCATCAGCTTTAAACATGAGACGACCAGGAGATGGCTTCTTTAAATTAAAACTTCGGTGCATTGCATTAAGATTAAATTATTGTTTAAAAGTCGTCATAAACTTAATGCAAATATGACAGGAGACATAGTAATTTATGCAAATGCAGCATCTTGCAAGCAACGACTACAGCATGCTCTCTGAGGCTTTTATTTTTTGCATTCTGTATTACTCACAGAAACCATTTTTACATCATGTTGTTCAAGAATCCTAATTGTGGAGGTGGAGAGGACAGCTTATCAGCAGTAGGTAAAAAATGTGCTATACTTAGCTTTACTAGGTTAGCATGCTGAATGTGAATGTCTGCATCCAGACTCCTACTCACAGTAGGTTTCCCACCCCGTCACTCTTGTATTGTATCATGGTAAAGTGAAAGGGGACAAAAAGGGGTATAAAGCCCCTATGGAATCCATAAAAAAGAATGCACGTTAAAGGCAAACATGACGATTTTCTGGAATTCATAGAGAGGAAGTCTCAGGTACGCTTAGCAAAGGATGAAAAATGTGTAGTAAAAAAAATCAGTTCACAGGTTTGGTAATATTTTCATTATTTTTCTATGTTTTTTGCCTTGTTGACTATAAGAAGTACTTCCCAGCTTAATAACTCACCCCCACTAGATGTTTTTTCGTTACAAGATACACCCCACCACTGCATGCCATGCCGTTCCCTCCCTCCTAGAAATATTTTTTCATATTCTTTAGGAAATAGTAGATGTGTTTTTATGAGTATGGTTCCTGATGAGAGGTTATTTCCATGTCCAGTCCCTCCTACTCACGCAGGGGCTGAAACCATCTGCAGACAGAAGAGCTCCATGAGGAGCTGGGGTCCTCATCCTCTAGTGTTGCTTTGGAGACTCTGCATGAACTCCAGCTGATTCTGTTGTGGAGCCGACACATTCATTAAGACATAAATTTGGCAGAAATACAAACATTTCTCCATCTCTGTAATTAAAGTGCATGTGCTAATGGTTACACAGGAAATTCAGCTTTAAAAATTGTGCATAACAGCTTTGTGATCTGTCATTTGGAGTTCCGTAATTGGATTGGTGTGGATGGGTGGAGGCTGGCAGGGCCGGCCGTACCCTCAAGGCACTGGCAAAGGACGCAAGAAGGTCCAAAAATGTCACTGGACACAGCAAGTGACAATTTGGAAAAAGTGACTTCCTCGTCCACCCTCCAAGTCTTGTCCCATGTATTTATACATTGTTACAAAGAGGTAAAAACTCTGCTGGTCTTCCCCCGGCACTCAGCAGAGCAACATTTCTCCTGGTGGTGGCAGTCTGGTCCTCACATCTCAGCGAGGGTTTAGGCAGGATGCCACAGTTTCCCTGGAGAAGGACAGTGTGTAAGAGGAGCAACAGCATTCAGGGGAGTGTGTGTCAGCAGCAGCCGAGTGCAGAGGGGCAGGGACAAGGCAGACAATATTTCTGCGGTGAGAGGCTGGGCAGCCTGGGAGTGTCAGCTGAGGCTGCAAATAATGAAGATGTCACCAAAAGAATTATTTTGTTCAAGAAAAGGTTACAGGAATTTTTCATAAGACAAGATGATAGGTAATTTGCTAATGATATCTTTCAACTGCACTGATGAGAGACAAGTTTTATTTCATTCTTTTCTCGGTAACAGTGTCAGTAGCAGTACTTTAGTAATAGCAAGACCATATTCTTCTATATTTTACGTTTGAGTTATGGTAGCAAAATTTCTTTTCTTAATTGTCACCAAACTGAGCTGCCCCACTCTGGCAATAGTTTTTTGGTATGGATCCAAGTAAGCTATCAGTGATGCCATGATGATTTTTTGCCTTTTCTTTTATACCCCTTTTATATACCCTTCTATATAGCTTTTATGCATCCTTAGTGCTTTTAGCCCACATATTTGTAATTCCTTAAGTCTGATAACTTAGCTTAGACCCAATATTCCGTTAAGCCAGGAGACCAAACATCCTGGGGGCCTTGCAGTTAGAGGCCAGAAAGCCCCAGACACCAAGGTCCTTTCTAGAACACATCCTGTAAACCAAGATGGGCCCATCCAGAGGGGGATTCCTCGGGATGGGGGGTTCCTCAAAGCCTCTCATTGGGGAGTCTTTAATAGACATGCTAATTTGCAAGCCCTATAAATTATTGTGTGTGTGCGATCTATTGTGTGTGTGCATTTCAGCGCATTCCACCTGGACGAATTGGTGCATCTTTAAGGATCCTTAAATAAATACCGAGGTAAAAACCCCTTTTCCCCTTAACCGTGACTGGCTTCTAATGCTAAGACCAGGGAAAGGCAACATCAGCCGCACAAGATATATTTGGATTTGCAAAACCCATAGAAAAACCAGACGAGTTTATATTTTCTTTTAACAAAGTTTTGCTCAGCAATTTTCAATCAATTATGCCTGAGATATTTCGTCAAGATATTAGAAGCATAGGTAATCTGCTACAACACATCAAGTAGATCATTGATCTTGAAGGGCATGCATTACCTAGTGATTAAACACTGTAAATTAAGATGCAATTAAGTTGAAATAACATTATGGCTCTACCAAAAAAAAAAAAAAAAAGTAAGTATATAGATATTTATTTTCTTCTGAAGACTAAAACTTTATTAATTATCTGACATGATATACATAAAGTACTATAATGAACGAAATTGAATTAAATAAGAAAATCATCTATTGACAGAGCAACAAAACCTGCCTAGAGTGTGTGATAAACATTTAGAGTCAAGCTCTGATTTACCTCTAGGGAAAAATGCACAAGCAATAAAGCTAGATTTAAATGTAAGTTGTTCTAACAACCTAATGCAGTAGCCAGATTCTTTCTGAAAAAGAAATACATGCATATGATGTCACACTTAAAATTACCGAAGTTGCAAAAATCTCTATTGTTATCAGTCAAATCATAAATTAATTAAGACAATGCTGTTTACATCTTCTTAAACCACTGTAAACACATGTAAATGTAGGTCATGTAGAGTTTTCTAAGAAGGTTGCAAAGCACAAAGCGATACATAACTGTAGATATGGCCTGTGTGTGAAAGAAAGATAACTTTGTGTGTAACAGACCACCACCACCCTCACAGGGAAAAATTTCTTCCTACTATCCAGTCCAAACCTACTCTTGGTCAGTTTGAAGCCATTCCCCCTTGCGCTGTGGCTCCATGTCTCTGTAAATAGTCTCTCTCCGTCTTTCCAGTGGGCTCCCTTGTACTGGAAGGCTGCAACCAGGTTACCCCAAAGACTTCTCTTCCCCAGGCTGAACAATCCCAGTTCTCTCAGCCTTTTCTCATTGGAGAGGTGTTCCATCCCTCTGACTATCTTGGTGTCCTCCTCTGAATTTGCTCCAACAGGTGGTTGTAACATCTAGCACATGGTGGGGAAACGCCTTTGCCATTCATCCCCCATTCTGTTTTGTAAGGCTGTATCTATTTTCATAAGGAAATGCACTTTGTAAAACAGGTGTTGTATCCCTCTGCTTTTTACAAAAGGAATAACATCTTCAGGTGCACCAAGCACTTGTATTTAAATATATCTGAATGGTGCCCAAGTTGCCATCTCCTGGACTTAAACAATCAAAACCAATAAACGCTTAAAGTTATTTATCTTGCCCAAGAGCAGATATGAAAATAACACTATGCCTCAGAAATACCTGTTTTTCTGCAGAGACTGTAAAGCTGTGAAAAAAAAAAAATTCTTTGCAGACCTAAATCCTATCCTAGGTAGTAATAGAAATTTCACCTCAAATAGACAGCCAAGTGTTTTTCTTATTACTGTGATTCCCTCTATCATCAGTGGCCTTCACCAAGTATAAGGTTTTACAGGAAAAACTACAAGATGTTTACCCAGACTTCACTCAGCAAACCAACAGCTGAGCAAACAGATTCAAACACTCCAGCTCTCTTGCCCCTTTACCATCCGTTTTTAATAAACTAGAAATACTTGCTTAAACAGAGATACCCTTGGAGGATGTGGGAGACTCTGAGTATGTTTGCAACATTCTGACAGACTTATTTGTGTTTGGTTGTTCTGACCAAATCATAAAAATCTCCAGCTAACCACATGCACCAAACAGAGCTTTTTGGCTTCAGACACGAATTGATAATAGCAATGGTAATAAAATGACTTTCTAGCATCTTAACACTTTCAATGTTTTAGAATGTATTTTATATTTCAAAGAATAATTTAGGTACTGAAATAAGAAAGTAATAAAACGTACAGGCATCCAGATTTTCTTTTTTCCTTTTCCCCCCCCTCTTTTTAATATAAATGGGAGATCAAATTTTTAGTGTGAATGGTGACAAACTAATTTCTTTCCAACAGCTGTCTAGTTCAAATTTCATTTTTTACACCATTTGCTTAGAAACTTAGTTCCCTTGCCACCACATCTTAACTGTATCCCCAAACAGATTAACATCATGGCAGGATAGCATGTCATGTAATGGTTTTAATAACATTTATTCATAAGATTGTTACTCCTCCCAGCTTCTGCCTCAGGATCTGCCACAACGCCATGTAGTTCATTAGCAAACACACTGAGAAGTCAATGAGGCAGATACAATGTGTAGATTAAAAAACCCACAACATTAAGTTTAACTCTTCTGTAACCTTCTAAAACCCATTTATAGGCATATTTAATACTAAAATTCAATAACAGTGCATATTGTTTCAAATTATACATATTTAGGAAGAGCAAAATATAAACAAATTCTGTATTCTGGGACTGGGAAATTTAGCAGAGGGAAAAAAAGCCAACAACAACCAAAAATTAGGAAGAAAAAAAATAAAAATATGACTTGAATGTTCATAAAAAAGTTGTTAAAATGTCTCATGAGGTTTTGTCAAAATATTAATGTAAAAATGAACAGATAAATATTTATCCAGAATAAATATAGTACATTTTGTCAGTTACATATTTTATATTATCTTTATATATCGACAGACATTTTCTTAAAAGGTAATATGGGTAGCAAAAATGCAAGGAACAAAAAAGTAAAAAAAGAAAAAAATGGGCTTATGTTGCCTACTATGCAGAAATATGTATTTATCTGTAAGAATTGCTTTCTTTTCTGAAGACAGCTAATATTACACTGTAGATGCATAACCAAGCTGTCCCATATAAACTCAAATGTGGTTTATATACACAAATACACCTCATGCATATATTACCATAAATATTATTTTACTGTAGCAATGTATTTTCCAAACTAAGGAGCAAGGAAATATCTCCAAGATGAACACTTGTCAACGTCTTCATAACAAAATTCTCAGAGGGTAAAGCCATGGTTCTGTATCAGCCCATTTGATCTGGTCAAGGAATTTTTTTTTCTAGGAGTTATGCAAAGGAACCTTTCATACTTTTATAGAAATACTGTTCAGTTCTCATTTCTTGGGAAAACTGATTTTTCTGTATAATCAGCTTTTGGGCAACTAAATCAGAAACAGAAACAAAGAAGATTCCACACTTCTCTGCCAACCTAATTTCTTCATCTAGCTTGAGACAAATTAGTTGCCCAGGTTTTAAATAATGATTTAACCATGCTTCATTTTTTCACAAGCTTAGACACCTTGCAAATTAGGAAGTTGTTCATAGAACTCTATTTTTTTGAGGTTTGATCAAAATAATTTTTCCATGCATGTTGTTTCCTTTTTCCTTGGTTTAGATTGGGTTACACTTGTGAGAGTTTCATTTTCAGGAATTGGAAACAAAGGATTCCTATGTTTCTGTTCATGAGACTAGCGAAGGGGACTTGCTTCTGGTATTCTCTAATGAAAAACAATCTGATTCCTCAGGGAATGGTCCATGGATGGTTATTTCTGAATAGGCAAGATGCTGAAGGATATTTCACCTCCCCTACAAAGACAGGCTGAGAAAGTGCAGGTTGTTCCTGCAAGAAGAAAAGGTCGCATGGAGACCTCAGAGCAGGGGCTAGGTAGCCTGGAGAGGGACTCCTTGCCAGGAACTGTAGTGATAGGACAAGGAGGAATGGCTTCAGACTGAAAGAGGAATATTTATGTTAGGGATAAAGAAGAAATTTTTTGCTGTGGGGATGATGAGGCACAGGTTGCCCAGAGAAGCTGTGGCTGCCCCATCCCTGGAAGTGTTCAAGGCCAGGTTGGATGGAGCTCTGAGCAACCTGGTCTGGTGGAAGGTTCCCTGCCCATGGCAAGGGAGTAGGAATGAGATGATTTTTAAGATCCCCTCCCACTCAAACCATTCCATGGCTCCCACCCCAAATACTGAAAAGTCTAATGGCAGTGCTTGGATGTGGGAGACAGAAGCTGGTGCCATCTGGTGTGTAATGTTGTGGTGACCTCGTCTATCTGAATGAGTAGTTCATGCTGTTGTACCAGCCATTCTGTGAACAAGGCTTGCGTCAAAAACAAACCAGGTGTAGTGATTGCTACCCACAGCCATACTAGAATTATTTAAATAAACACAACAAAATCTAAAATTAAAATAAACCAAGGCACCAGAAAGGGGCTCTGACTTTGGAGGGAGTTCTAGTTTCAAAGCTTTCATGTGCCAAAAGCTGAATTAATCAAATCTATGAACAACAGCATAAATGAACCCCATAACATTTGGCAAATCCAGTTTAGGTTTTAAGCTGGATTGGACAGCAGTGGCAAAACATAAAGATAGAGAAAAAAAATAAATGGCCAGTGTGGCATCTGCCAAAGTACCACATTAACTCTTATGGTTAACATACACCATTACTGTGTTTAGTGGAAACTAGCTGGAGTATTTTGGACTCTAGTTATAGAAATGTGTAACCAAACACATGTCAAGACATTTGTGAGATACATTGCTGTGAGCTATGCACAACATGGTGCAGATCGTCTCAGGGAAAGTGTGATCTGTCTTGCCTTTGACTAAAAAGGACCAACAATCTTGCTGAGGACATCTCACAAACATTTTTCAGAAAAAGATGTAGATTTATAAAGCAAACTAATGAATCAATTGGATGTAATAATTTGGAAAAAAATGTCCTAAACTCATCCAGGTGGTATAAGCTTGATAGAAGATCTTAAATTGTTAAATCAAATTTATTTTACTGATTATGACTGCAATGTCACATTTTGCTGTGGGTTTACAGCAGGTAAAAACACCCCACAACAACCAGCAAACAAACCTTTTCCCCCGTATTCCCCAATTAATATGATGCTAAAGTACTTCAAAGCCACTAGCTCACATAAGCATTCTTTTGTGTCTGTGTCGTATTTGTTGCTTCATTTGGTTTGCATTTGTATGAACAAACACAAAACTCCTGTATTTCTTCATATAGACGTCATAATCCAGAATGCAACAATGTGAGCAAAAAAACTCCTTATTATTCTCTCTTGTTAACCTAAGAAAGTTAGATATAAACATAGACAACTTTTATAACAGGTCTTACTGAGCACAGCAATAAATATATAAATAAATACAAAATGCCAGTCTTTTCCTCTATTTAATATAACTTAACAAAAGCAGTGAAGAGCCAAAGCAGCCAGCATCCATCCAAAGTTTGAAGCTTTTCATCCGGGAGACTTCAGACCTAATGTCAAGTGTTTTTCTGAGAAATGACAAACTTTCCCTTCCCTTTATGTAAAGCCAGATGATGACTCTAAAAATTTCCTCCTACCCATCTGTTCATTCAGCTGGTATGTGGCATCCTTCTCCCCATTTTTTTGGTTCTTTTATACAAAATGCAAATTTTCAGGTCAGGAACCTGCAATATTTAGAATAAAAAAAATCCCTTAAGCTTGACAAAATCTCTTGATTCTCAGCAAAGGAGTGTTCTTCATTTAGGTTCTCAGAGATATAAGCAGAGTAAATTATAGTGCCATCCATGAAGAATTACTGAAAACATCAGCAAAGAGCAATTACTGTATGTCTGATCTTAATTTGGCTTCCAGTTAGAAGTACGATACCTTATGTAAGCTACCTCAGGGAACAGATGCCATCAAAGAGCAATGAAAAATGTTAAATATTCTGTGGGTAGAACTCACTGCTATAGCAGCTTCCCATGAGAACAGATGCAAGTTTTCAGGCATTTTCTGAACATTAAGGACTTGGCAGTATTTTCAAACTCCACCATGAGAATGCTTATCTTCCCCATCATTAGCTTAACATCATGTTATATTGCAGTGCCCATCTCCACAGAGTGGAGAAGTCTGGCTACTTCCTTGGACTGAAATAAACATGGTTTTATTGTGCATCCAACTTATTGTACGGAAGGAATATTTCTTCAACTAAGCTATTAAAAACATACTTAAAATATTCATAACTGCAGCAAAACAGGCAGCAGGGAATTTGATAAAAATATGCAGTTCTCTTGAGCTGTGAAAGTGGTTGTTTTGGGAAATGCTTGGTTATGTGAGAACTAATGTACAAAATGAAAATATTTCTTCAATTCAGTAGAGCTTCTGAGCTCTACAATTTTTTTTATATTTTATTTTTTCCTGCATAATCTACATTATAGCAATGATGAGCACTTTTCATGTGTGTGATTTGGACAGATAATAAGAAAGAAAGAGGAAGGATCTTAATGTTGGTCTTGTCGGTGTGAGTTTGATTATTTTTTAAAAGTTTCAATTTTTCAGAAAAAACTTACAACAACAAAAAACCCAAGACTCTAGATTTATCTTGCAGTGACAGAGGTTTGGCCAAAGGCTGCAATTATTTTGAAAGAGTCAGAATTCAGTGGTTTACAATGTATCATAAACTGAATTTAATAATTAAAAGGAAATATATCCTATATTCTCTGTAACATTGTTACTTCTTCTTTCAAGAACACCTTTGGAAAAAAGGTCCCACTTTTGTTTTCACAAAACAATTCCTCTTTTAAATCTTCCGTACACTAAACCCGAGATCAAATAAAACCCAAACATAGCAAAGTGTGCAGTGTTGTGCTCTGATGTTGGCAAATTAGAACTGATACATCTGGTGCTCCACTTCAAAGGCGAGATTGGTCATGCTCTGTGTGCTGGGTAATTGCATGCTCTGCTGTACATAATAATGTTTTTCAATTGGGCTTGTTCTGCATAACATAGATTCAATTATTATATAATTCCTACCTCTGCAAGTGAGTATATTTCTATTTTCTGCTTGATTTAGGAGCAAAATTTCTTACAAGTTGCACTGGAAATTTGGGATAACTTGAGTATCCATTGCTCTCTCATGGATTACTCGGACATCTAGAGTATCTGCTTTCCCTACAACCTACAGATGAAGAGACCAAGTTGCTGAAGTTTGTCACAGAACTTCTCCCAAATGCTTCCCTGCAGAACTCGAACTAGATGTTGAACTGGTCACCATTTCTAATGGAAAAGTTATTCTTTGGCTAAAATATCCTATATGTTTTTGTTGTTTGGTTTCCCCCTCACCCCGCACCTCACTGCAGTTGGATAAAAAACTGAGCAAATTTAAGTAGATCATTATTATTGTTTCTAAAACCTTTCAAAATAAATTTTGTAAGTTAGAGGCATTTATGAAATCTTTTTACTTAGTGCACTGCGTAACTAAAAGTCCGCCACCCTGCAACATACACACACAGTCAAGCACAAAACTGTACACTTATCATCCCAATAAAGAATTATTTTGTGCTAGTTGCCAGTCTCTTCCACTTTAACACCCTATTTCTAGTAGAATAGAGTTCATCTGAAATACACTGAAAGCTTAGTGAAATATGTCTTATGTTGCAAAGTGCAAATACATCTTCCTCTTATTTTAAAAATCTCATTTAGACAAAGAAGCACTTTTTAACTATCAGAAGATATAATCTTGACCTAATATTTCCTTAGACATGTCAATTGAACATTGCGATGATAGGCTCTATTAACTCTGTGCATCAGAGTGAGAACATATCTATCAAGCATTCATTGATTACAGCATTCAAGAGTTATCAGATTTCCTTGGGAAAGAAGGATGTTCATGTGATGAATTATGGAGAAAAAAGTTCAACCCAATTAGTAAAGCACAATTGAATAAAATATCTATAACACTATATCTTCTGTTATTAAGATTTTCTGGAATAACACAATGCATCTTTCCTACAAAGTATTTACTAATCTGTTAACTTTTTATTTTACAGAAAGCAGAAATACTTTTTTATGCAGCCTAGAAAATGGAAGGAGAAACCTATTGTTCATAAAAGCTGTGATGAATGAGAACTGCAAGAAAGAAACTATTCTTCTTATAGCGTGAAGATACTGTTTAAGACAGAATGCTTTGATCCTTTTAATGGTATTGAAGACAAATACGGTTGCTATAGAACAGATCTTGGCAGTGAAGATGAATATTTTACTTAGTACAATTTTCTTCCACTGGGCAAATGAATCAAGGTGAAATTAAATAGTTCCACTTGTCTGTTTAAAATAAGTCACTAAAAATCATCACAGCTAAACATATTAGATAGGAAGCATTTGAAAAATTAAAATTTACAAGATGACAGGAATTTATTGAAATAAGCAGAACATATGACACATACAAGTCTCGTTACTGCCATCTGTATTTGAAAGTTCAGCATTTTTAGCTGTACATGTGGGAAATAAAAGAAAGGTTAAAAGGACAGTCCTGAAAAGGAAGAAAAATCTAACAAATCATTTAACAACAAATGTTATTTCTAAAAGAATCTGTCAAGAAATAAAATGCTGTGGCAGACAATCCAATTGATATATCAAGTACTCAGGGCTAGTCTTAAGACTCCAACTTCATGATCGAATACCTCAGGAGGAAAAACTTTCTTTCACGACAAAAATAAAATATAATCAATTCTCACACTCTGTGTGCTTTTAAGTTAAAAGACAAAAAGGTTGACTTAATGGAATTTGGCAAATAAAACTAATTTTAACAAGGTCGACTTCTCTATGATTAGGTTGTGCTGGTTAATTAGGATGTACTGAACTGGGAAATCCACTCACAGATGAAGCATTCCCCTAAGATCTGATTACACACAGTAGTTTTCAAGATCAGTGGCTGGTGCTTAGTAAGGCTGGCAGCAGCCGGAACTAAAATCTGATAGAAGAGAAGAGATCCTTGGAGATGCAGAACAAAATATATGAACAAAATTTACGAACAAAATATAAATGAATCACAGGAAAACTTCACCATACAGGTTGTAGATCTTACAGGAAAGATGGAGAGAGACTATTTACAGTGCATGGAGTGACAGGACAAGGGTGAATGGCTTCAAACTGACATAGAGGAGGTTTAGATCAGATATTAGGAAAAAATTCTTTACTGTGAGGATGGTGAGGCACAGCCACAGGTTTCCTTAAGAATCTGTGGATGCCCCATCCCTGGAAGTCTCCAAGGCCAGGCTGGATGGAGCTCTGAGCAATCTAGTCCATTGGAAGGTGTCCCTGCCCATGCCAGGGGTTTGGAACAAGATGATCTTAAAAGTCCCTTCCAACCCAAACCATTCTATGATTCTATGTCCTTCTAAAAATAAAGAGATTATGGAGTGTTTTCATTGTTTCCTGTTGATTGGCTTTGTAGGCCATTCCTGTACCACAGGCTGTGAGGTATGATGAGTGTCCCATTGGGCCAGTGCTTAATTCAAGGCAGTACCTCCCTCTCTGAACCAGGCCAGGCACATCAAACATATCTTCGGGGAGAAGGCATTAATATTTAATTAACAACATAATTAAGACTAAAAAGTTCTTCTGAGCAGGAATTTTGGAAAATTAAACTGAACAGCCATCTTGATCAACAAAACTCTACAGTATATAAAAGAAAAGAAGCCACTTAAGGAAAGATAAAGCCTAGGAAAGCAATAACAATGTAGGATATCAGCTGACTTCAGTATTTCTGCTGAAAGCTTGTGCTGCTGCTGTCCAAATTCCAGGCTCACTTAACAGATTTAAACAAGAGCAAAAGTTGTGACATTTGAAGCTGCAGTGTAGGCAGGAGAGGGAAAATGTTTCTTAATTTTATTATCTGACTATTTGAATGTTGACATTATCTTCACATCAGAGATTTTCAGATATGAATTCGACTTTATGAAATTAGTGGGGCAGGTTTCTCTATCTGATTTCTGGCAGGTAGAGATTTAGCAGAAACAGATGATAGGTTACACATTAGAGAAATATATACATTGTGTTTTAAAATCTTGGGGGGATTTCATCTGCTGATACTAATATGTAAAAGGCATGTTAGAAGTTAATATATAAGTAAACATAATTTACAGGATGAAAAATGAAATAAAATATGAAATAAATTACTAAATACTTATTTTATGCTTCTTATAAGTGTACTGTGCTTTCTGCAGTGTCTTTGCTGGTGGAAATGCAAATAATGAAGTCCGGATTTTTCCACTTGTAACCCTTTGCCTCTTTATAATCCAAACTGAAATGGAGTTGAATAAATTACATAATGTGGGCATAGGCAGAGCAAAACTCACATTTCTTCCTTCCTCCTCTCCCATACTAAGGATTTCCAGCCAGGCTTGCTAGATGATCATGATTATTTGCATGAAGGCAGAAAGGATTCAAATGAATCAATTATTAGACAAGAATCCTTGATAAATGGTAGCAATATGTTCAGTAAAATGTACCTGACACGGTTATTTCTAGACAACCACCTCTGTAGTCTTAAAACTTAATTGGTATGAAACTTTAAGAGACAACAGAGCCTTCATTTTAAGAAAAGAAGAATGAAGTGACACAAATATTTCCTTAAAGCCTCAGCAACAGATGTTTCAACGGAGGCACAACCATGGTGTGGCCATTTAGCTGAGTATCCCTCTTCCCTTTTTATGTGGAACAGGCTGTGCATTTGCACTCTTACCCTTAAAAATGTAATAGCTAAAAGATGTGCATATGCCTAGAAATATTGTATTAATCTTCAGTTAAAAAATAGTGTAGATAATATTGTAGTACCATACATAAAAATGTAGTCCCTGTGACCTTCTTTTCTACAACTCGAGAGCCAAGTTGGATCTTTACATGCTGGGTAATTCTGCTGCTCTCAGAGCAGTAGTGACAGTGAAAAACAATAAATTTAGAAATTAACTCAGCCATTCAAACACCAGTCAGGGAAATCCAACTAATTAGTTTTCATTAATTTCCCAGTGGAACACCTGTGGTCCATGCGGGTGTTATGTACACCTCCTGCTGTTTTGGGATATCCACCTTTCCTTCACCTGCAGCCGAAAGAGCAGATTCCCAACACTACCAGTAGTGATGAAGACCATCACTGTAAATTCTCATCCTTTCTTTGCAACTCACTGGAGATAACAATCACAGGAGTTTCTCAATTCCCTAGAACTTTCCTCAATCTCATCAGCTGCAAAAAACTGTGACTACTTAAATCTCTGTTAATCTTGTTGGTGGTGCCAAGGAGTGTTTTGTCATGGGTCTAAGTCAAAAGGGGAAGATCAGGAGGAGAGAAAAAAAATCTCAAAGCAGCAGGTGATATTAACAAAATTTACTCTTTTCTTTGTCCCAATGAGGATCATCTCTAACAAGAATGAGCACACTTGTGACAGAGAAACCCAATGATTATCATACTTTCTTTCTGTAATTACACCAGGCAGAAGAGAAGTTATGCCAGCTTTGAGAATCCAGCTTCAAGTGACACCAGGAGAACTGAGGAATCATTTTGACTTGTACTATACAGTCCCAGTCAGTGTTTCTGTTAGCTCTGGCATCAGTGCTGTTTTCCTCATCGCTGGCACTAAAGCTAAATATAGTTATTCTATCATGTTACAAGTAGTAAATTTGATGAAACATGAAGTTTGGCTCGTTCCAAATCTATTAGGAATTTCAGAAAAAGGTCAAATACTTGAGCTGGTAAAGAGAAGAAATGAGAAGACAATATAGAGAGAAAAGGCTGTAATAGCTCTCTTTTATCAGCCAACTAAATATTACAACATATAGTCTACCTTAGGTCTCTGCTTGAGAAAGTCAGCCAACACTTTCCACTTCCTGTGAAAGTACACAGGATACATGTGTATGTATGGAAGTACAAGGACACATGTTTATAACACAAAACGTAATATCATTATAAGGAAAAAGAGGGAAGTTCTTTATTTAATTCTATTTTACTGAAACAATTCAAATTTTGAATCAGTTTGATCCCAAAGAGTTTTTTTTCCAGTTCAGCTCCAAACAACCAAACAGAAAAGTTAATACAGAAGTAGTTACCACAACACCTTCCAGAGAAGGATGAAGAATATTTAACTTCCCTGTTGAAAAGACAGTTCATTACTCTCATAGACAGAATAATTTTNAATTCTTGCTTTTGTCCAAACAAGTAGCTGATTCTTGAATTTTCAGATTCAGTGGGCACAGTGCCTCAACCCCCAAGCAGGCAGGCTTGCTTTTAACCTCAAGGATGGAAAAAGGAACATGGCAAGCCACCTCTTTCAGAGGCAGAATTGATAAATCCATCAAGCCAAGAAGTCTTGTGCCATCTGCCCCTTACACAGCAGCAGCATTAATCACAGCAGACTTCTTAGGTGGGTCCATCTCCTGTCCTTAACCAGGTCCATGAATCAGAGGGTTGGGGAAACATTAGACTGGACCAATGGTACAAGTTTGCTAGTTTTGACCAGGGTGGGTTCCTGTCTGTGAAGTTCCCCGAAATCAGAGATGAAAGCTGACTCTTCCTGTTTGTTTCATCAGTTGAATTGGTACTATGAGGGGAAATACTTCATTTTGTACACTTGCAGTAAGGGTTAATGACCCCAACCAAAGACGAGAACCATCCAGAAATTCATGGAAAAGTTTGGGTAATGAATTGCTGTTTCATGGAATCCTTTTCATTGTATCATTCATTTCCAGACAGAAGTTCATGAGGAAATGCAAGTACAGATTAAATGCATGAGTGGCTTCCTAAAATGTTCCATAGCACTAGGATGTGACAAGATTTTTTCAACAGAATAAGAAACAGGTATGTTTTTTATTGTTTTGTCACTTCATCATCCTCCTAGTTACCTCAAGCTAGTCACTCACAGATGTTTTCTAGTCCTCTCTCTCTCTCTTTTTAAAAATCTGTGTTCGACTAAGCAAGCCTCATAAATGACAGTAAGTCCCTTAGGCAAAGAGGAGGTATATTCCCAGCTGAAATATCACAAACTTACTTTGCAAGTTTTTCAGGAATACTAACGCTCTTTCTTCAGTTCCTTCTCCATGAAAATGCCTGGCTGTATCCTTTGGTAATCTAAGTGCCACAGACTCAGAAAAAAAACCAAACGTAGTAACTGTAGGGCTTATCAGATAATTAGTATGCAAAAGCAGAAAATTCATAAAGAATATTGGTTACAAAATCAGAGTGATTTCTTGTTTCACTCTGATAAAGTTTACTCGGAGAAATAAAATACTTTATTTTAACCTTATCACTTTGTTGGTCTTTTAGAAAACATCAAAATGATTTATAGACAGGACTGCAAACCTCTCTTCTTGAACCTCAGCAAAATTATTTTGGAAGGCTTCTATGAATCATATGGCTTGATGGCATTTCTTGTTCCCTTTTTAAAGCATCTGGCAGTGTGGGTACCACAGTACTTGTATATCCCTACTTTTCTGACATTTCTGGCTATTTCTGTCCAACTGATCACACTTACTAGGGAAATTTTTTAATATGGATGTTTAGAGTTTTCAAAGTAGCATTTTAGCATTTCAAAATTTCAAATGAGTGTTTGAAATTTTGCTGAGTTACAGCATGAGACTTTCAAGAGTATTATAAATCAAAACTTATTAGCTAAAATTATGCACCAAGGTAGAGAAAATAGATGCTCAATGGCCCATAAATCCTGCCTGATGTTCAATGACAAAGGAAAATAGAGATACAGGGAAGTTCATTTCCCTTTTTTCATGACCACAGCTGATGAGTGTTGCATTCTGACATGCACTATGGCAGCCAATAGTACCTAATATTTTTCTGCTTATTCTGTTTTTATTGCCTATGCAGTTCTTATTTATATGCAGTTTATAAATCTTTTCTTATTCCTCCTCAGCTATTTGCATCAATAATATAATTTAACAGTAAATTTCACAGTATAATTATTCATTACATTAAAAAACATTTCCATTTATTAATTTGAAATTGTTTGCCTGGTAATTTTAACAAATGCCCTTGTGCTCATTTTATGAGCCAGCCTTATTTGCATTCTCTTGAACAATAATTTTAATTATTTTCCCGTTTTCCCCTAAGACAAAACAGAACAATCTGGAGTTCCTGATCTTCTTTCCTACTAACGTGGGATAAGCAGATGCTTGACTTCAGTGGGGATTAGTCACATGGTTGCATTTGCAAGATTACAGCCTTAGTGAATGATAGCTGTCTTTTCTCTAGTGAAGGTTTTGCACCTGTAACTGCAACATCTGTGCACAATTAGCTGAAAGAAGGAGGCTTCTACTTTTGAAATTTCTGACCACAGGTTTCAGGTTATAATCGTCACCAGTATTTTCTTCACATTTCTTTATATAACTAATTTTTATGTGATCCATTGGTTATTTTTGCTTATTTACTGTCAAGCAATTTTTATTGAAAAACTAATTAGATCATACCCTTCCTTTCCCCCTTCATAATGCAATCCAAACTGAAGGAAACTTCTCTTCTTGAAGGTACCTGGTAATAGAATACTTCTGTTCACTCTCTGCAAAATTTTTACTGCTGCTGTGCAACAGCCATTTTATTCATGTCAAGTCTGGGTCCCTGTGGCTTGGAAATGAGGGAGGCAAGGGCTGACCCACTCCCAGAATCTGCAGCCCCAGGCTGGCTGGAAAGGGGCCATGGGAAGCCTGGCCCTGCCATCAGTAAATGGTGTTTTTAGCCTCACTTCTTCTGGAATACCAGAATTCATAATCTCTCTGTTGTTATTTTGGGAGGGTTTTCTTGGCATAAAGATAATTGAGGTAAGTCCCAATCCCTCTACTTTCTTTCATGCAATACACCAGTTATAATTCATTAGGGAATAAGACAAACATGTTTTGTACAATGATAGGGCAGAAACCTAAATCTTCCTAAACCCCTCTCAATCCCTCTTACTCTTCTCTCCATCTTCCTTTAAGCACAATACACGTCTGTGTTTTGCAGCCTTTAGGCAGTGACGAGAACTAACAGTTGATTGGAATAAATACAGATGAATTGGTTGTTTTGGGCCACTGATTTAGTGGCTAGATCAATTACACATATTAAATAAATAATATTCTTCAGCATGATAAGGAGGAGAAAGGAAAAAAGCTCTTTAGCAGAAGACTAATATGAAGAACTTCCAAATACTTCACAAGGATGCCAATGCATCAATCCCAGAGAGCTTTCAAGCATATATGAAATATGATAAAATACCTGCATGCTAACACAAGAAGCTTGAAGGACAAACAAGGAGAAATTGGAAGCTGTGACTAACAGGGAAAAATGATGTAGGAGACTTGACAGAAACATGGTGGATGTACGACCTCAGCAGCTCGTAAACACGGTGAGTTAAAGCCCAGCATTACTAGCTCAGGGGAAATACAAATGCATAAATTTGAACAATTGGGAAAATTTAGATTTTTGACATAAGAAACAAAGTAGAATTTCAAAGGATTTGTATGAATCCATTCTAAAAATCCTTACATTGGTTGTGACAGATTCCAGTGCTTCTGCTGAAAAATAGCATCAAATTAGAACACTAATTTGTAAAGAGCTAAATAGAAGGGTTGGAATTATAAGAAGTAAGCAGGGTGAATGTGAAAGCAAAGGTGATCAGCAACCTGCAGTGATCGCTGTGGTTCAAAGAGGAGGATTAAAAAACCTAATCTGCAGATAAAATTATGTACTGACATTCCAATACAGCTAGAATTCTTGTCTGTAAACATTACACAGGAGTTAGTATTTGGCACAGCTTTGTTATGGAGAACTACCACACCACAGTCCTGTTAATTACTCCTGTCACTTATATTCTTATATAAAATTAGGTAAGAGAATTAGTAGTAAAAACAGGCTAAAAAACTTGCCAAGATCCCCCAGCTGATTTTGAGCGGTATATGTAACAAATAATAGTAAATATACTCATTGCTCTGACATATTTTTACATCAGTTTATCGTGTTTTTCTTCAATAAAATTAACAAAAGTGAGTCAAAAAGTCGGTTTTACAAAGACAGAAGTAGTGAGCTATTTAGGCAACATATACATTAAAATTATTGTCAAATAGTGGTGCAACAATTTTTAAAAAAATATCTAATCTTTTAATGGAAAACCATTATCGTGAGTTCAGATTTTTGTCAACTCTGTGCCAAAGTTCAGATTCAGATGCCTAGAGAAAAGACCTATTAACAAAACTAGCTTAAACACTTCAAAAAGCTGTTCATACTTTATTTCTATAAATACAGTAACACAAGTACATTTTTGTGGTTATTATATTTCCTCCTTGAATTTTTAATTAAAACATTTTAGCAGAACTGTATCAACTTTCCCCCTTCAACTTAATCCAGCTGCCACTTCCTATGCAATGAGCAGCTCTTAAAATGGTATCACAGGAAGAGGCAAAAAATAGAAAAATCCAAATTTAAAATATTTATGAACTTGAAAAAGGTAAATAAAACATATTTTCACTCAAGTGACAAGAATTAAATAAAAATGATGAAAGCTTAAAAACTGAAAATTAAAAAAAATTAATATATTTTTCATAAAATGTGTAGAAATTAAATGTATACGTATATTGAAAACTGTTTCTCACAAAGATACATATTTTCAGAAGACCTGAAAGTATTCCATAACCTTCTAAAAGGAAAATTTTAAAAATAAGATAATATTGAAATCAACCTATTCTTCACACAGCTTTCAGGGGACAGAGAAACTCCAGCTATGTTAATGCTAGAATCACAGGAGTATTTTTAAGGTGCTGTTGAACTATATTGAGACTAAATCTAGGTAATAGCACAAATGATGAACATTGACGTATCTGTTAAAAATCTAGAGCCAATAATATTCTATATCTGTAGGTTCCATTTACAAATGTGCATTTGTTAACATGCAGATTAGAAGAAAATATACACTCCAGTGGGGAAAAGGGAGTTTTGGGACAACAAATAGTGAGTTAACCAGGCAAATACAATCTTATCTTGTAAAGAAGCATTTGCAGATAGCTAGGAACTGTAAAATTAAAAGATTTCTTTAATTAAGAAAAACATCCACACACTATCTTCTGGATAAGAATACAATACAGTGAACTTCCAGGGGAAATATTAAATGTCTGGATTGCTTGAAAGCCTTAAAAAGAGAAATATCTATAGAAGCTGACGTACTCCATCAAAGGGAAATGAATGTCTGGCCTCAAACACAGACTCTGCACATGGTCTCCCCCTGCCAGGGGGAGAGAATAGCAATGAGTGAACAAGGGACAGCAATTCACTGAGACAAGAGACACTTTCTAAGTCAGCTGCTGAGGCCAGACAGAAAAACTGCTCTGTCTCTGCTCACCAGAGTGGCCCTGCTCTCTTTTTCCTTCCTTGCTAGTGCCACAGGCCTTCCCTCACTCTAGTCCTGGTGGCATCTGGGAAGAGGATGCAGGTGGGTGAGTCACTTCGCTGGGCTGTCAGACAAAACCTGGAGCTCATAAGAACTGGGCAAGTAAAACCAGCAGAATCTGCTCGTATAGAGCAGTCTTGGATGACACGTGACCCTATGGAGCAGGTCTCAGCCCTTTGTCTTTGCCACAGATGTGCAGCAGCTGCAACTCAAAAGGATGGCAGGGATCTGTTGGAGCCAGGCCAGAGGAGGCCACCGAGTTGATCAGAGGGATGGAGCAGCTCTGCTATGAGGAAAGGCTGAGAGAATTGGGATTGTTCAGCCTGGAGAAGGGAAGGCTCCAGGGTGATCTGATTATGGCCTTCCAGTACCTGACGGGAGCCCACAGGAAAGATGGAGAGAGACCTATTTGCAAAGGCCTGGAGTGACAGGACAAGGGAGAATGGCTTCAGACTGAACGGGTGTAGGGTTAGATTGGATATTATGAAAAAATTCTTAACTGTGAGGGTGGTGAGGCACTGGAACACGTCCAGAGAAGCCGTGGCTGCCCCATCCCTGGAAGTGTTCAAGGCCAGGTTGGATGGAGCTCTGAGCAACCTGGCCTAGTGGAAGGTGTCCCTGCCCATGGCAGGGGGTTGGAATGGGATGATCTTTAAGGTCCCTTCCAAGCTAAACCATTCTACGATTCTGTGATTATGGAGTGGTAACTCCAGTATATCCCATTGTTTTGCCTGAGAAACTGACCCACTGTTGCACTACTCACACTCCACTGTCAAGACGAGCATGACCCATCATCCGGCCAGATTACTAATTCAAGTACGTCTTCGTTAGTGGAAATAGGTTTTGTTCTGTCCGAACTGACAAAAAACAAGTGAAAAAGAAAGCAAAACTCATCATTGGGAACCCTTAAGGGAAAAAAACTATGCAGCACAGAACTTTCTGATATAAATTATCACATGAATTAAACCCAGCTAATTCACAACAATAAGAAAGAACATCAAACAATTATTGAAACAGTAGCAAAAGTACTAACAAGCTATTACTAAGATTAAAAACCAAATGAGCACTGGATAACATTCATACAAAAGACAGCCAATATAAGACAATAAAGAGCTTAATAGCAAATGGTTGATAATACCTTTCAACCCAACATACCCAAGCAACTCCACTCACAATCTGGGCTCAGTGGGGTGTGAGGCATGGAATGATATCAAAATATGCTATGAAAAGTTAAGTTTTTAATTCACTCATTGTTTTGAGATGTTATCTACAGCATTTTCATAAGTGTTTTTTGGAATGTAAAAGAGCTCATTTTCTTAAGAATTTACAGTTTGGAATAAGTTTAAAGTTCAGTCATACTATATTACCAAAAAAATGGTTTCACGGAGGACTGAAGTAGCAAAAAACTTTCATTTGGTTCATTAGGAAAACTAATCATGACAAAGTTTTAAGAGAATGGAGACCTGAATCCAGGGTGGATTGCCTTCTGACATACTCCTTACTGAGCAGTTCTCAGGCAGGCATCATCTAGATCTGGAAAATGCCAATACTAGTCCAGCTGGGAGTAGATTAGAGCAATGGCTTAACAGGAAATCAAGAACACCTTGTGCTATGATAGGAACTTCAGGAAAAAACATCTATAAATTCATGCTACGCTCATAAAAATGTTCTTCTGGACTAAATTGTCTTGCAGAAAGCAGAATATTTCAACAATTTCTCATCTTCAAATTAACTATTTACTTATTAAAAGAAAATTTCATATGTGTTAATTTAGGTGTGGGAAAGAAACAAAATACAAGGTCAACACCATTGTATTTGAATTACCAAGATTATATACATTGACTGTATCTATACCTTCATTCTGGTTTTGAAAAATAATCTCTATCTCACTTTTCACAGCTAGGTTCTACTTTTAATGCATATATTTACATATCCTAGTTATTTTTCAAATGTCACATTAAAAATATAGGTGTTCATTTCCTTACTAAGAGACAACATACTTTCCTACAGTTTACTAATAATTGGTCTCTAAAAAAAAAATAGGTTTTATAAAATCTTTCTGTTCTTTAATATACTTTTTTTTTTTTTTAATGAAAGGTTACAGGAAACAAAATCGACAGTTGTAAATCTAATACCATAAAATACATCTATTTGGATATCAGGCTGTGGAATTCAGTGTACATGATTGTCTTATAGCAAGAGGATTCCTGAAACCAATAGAAGAGGAATTATACTAAAATAAAGTATATTGAGCTCAGTCATCAATGGAAAGGAATTATGGTCTGAATTCCCCTAAATTATCCTGCAAACATTTTTAAGTGTCCTTATCAATCCCTTGTTTCTGCCCAAACATTTCAGGAAGATATTGGACTATGGGAGTTAATTGTCTGATGAATATAAGAGTTTTCTGTTCATAAAATAAAACTAAATGGACTTTCTGTTTCAGTATATTACAATGCATACTTAAAGGAAGGGTTGAATATGGATATATTCTTTATGTTAATTACTTGTTTGTTTTCTTTTTTTGCTAGTAGAAGCACTGTTCCTTAAATGCAATCTGACTTTTTTCTGCCTTGAGAAAATTCCACTGGCTATATTAAAATTACTCTTCGCTATTGTTCCCTGGTCAACAAAAGTAATGAAAATACACAAAGCAGTCATATATAATAGCTTCAGCTGAGATAATGTAAAGTTTAATGTTATTTTTTTCTCACCCCAATGAAGAACTAGGTTTTTTTACAGCAGTTATAATTCCATATATTACAAATGCAATGACTGACACACACACAAAAAAATCCATATAATCTGTTTTCCTAGCTAACCATGAAGGGAATTACAGATTCTATAATTAAGGTCATCAGCCGACTAAAGTACAAGATGGTCCAATATGCCACCAGAGGGAAATGACATTTACAGGTGATTTGAGCCACATCAGATAAAACTGCAGTGAAATGCCTAAAAACGCAATTTCACATTCACATTATTTGGATTAAAAATTCTTAGGCAAATTGTTTAACCAATTCTGAAACAAAAAGAGTTAGGTAACTCTCAATATAAGGAAGTATATATGCAGAAGTATACTTCCATTTTCCTTCATGGTTTAAACAAAAGCAAACCTAAGAAACACAGGAAATTCAGATTTCAATGTAGTGTAAGTACAATTTAACCTCTGCAGGAAAAAAAAAGTGTGCCTTCATCCTTATTTTTTACTTGAAAGACAGCTTAATGTGTTTCTCTAAGGAGGTGTGGTACATGACATGAATTTTATATTTATATATGCCTTTGTCTTTCATTCCTTTTTAATTTCTGAAGATATCACTAATCTGTGTCACACAGATCTGATAGAGAACTCCATTCTCACAAACTTTATGGAAATAGGCTGCTGAAGAGAGCAACCTCTTCTATATTTCATGACTGAATAAAAGACAGCACTATGAGATTGTTTCTTTTTTTAGCATCACAGAACTTTCTGCAAGACATGAATTTTTCAGCTGGGTAGGAGTTTACTGAGAGAAGTCATAACATTTCCTTCCTACGTACATTTTCAGAAGGCTCGCTATAATTCAATCAAAAAGATAGTTAAGGACAAGATACAGGAAAAAATATGAAGAGATAGTAATATGTGTGATATGAAGTCATCTGATGATAAGAAGTCTCTATCCATTAAAAATACATGCCTCAGCCTTTTGGGGAGTACAGACAAAATCCATATTGGCCCCTTACATTCCTCAAGCACTTAAGTTCATCTACATCTGCAAGAATTGCTAAATACAAAATGTATTAACATAATCAATTTGATAATATATTTAAAAAGTGCTTATCTAATGATCTTCTAGTCATAATTTTTATAATTCTCAATCACCTGTTCTTCCTGCTTATAAGACCTTTTCTCCATGCTGTTTTATAAAAGTCTTGCATCCACTTCTTCACCTAGTTTCTGAGCACACAACACAACTAATTATATGACCAACATTCATGTGTAGCACAATTTTCCTAAAGTAGACAGAAAATAATTCAGAAGACAACTCTGAGCACTAATTTCCTTGTCAGCAGCTCAATTCATTTCACCCATGCTAGAGAAATGTCCATCAGTTTCACATTGTTTGGAGTTCTGAAAGAAATTTTGTAACTTACCAAAAAAAGAGAAGAACATATTATGAAAGTTACTCCTCCACTAAAAAGGCCTAAAACTGAGTTTTAATTTGCAGCATTCATATCCACCTACTGACAGCACCTCCTTTCCCACGAATCTCAGTGAGAATGCAGCTGCAGGCAATTACTTCTAGAGGTTAGTGTTTGACTCTCCTTCTTCCACGACTGTTTACCATCTGCCTAAGCCTCCTTCTAATGAGCTAGAAAAGTCTAACAGCATAAACAAAGGCATCTAGGGATGTTTTACTAGGACATACATTTATGGTATCTGACAGACATGATTTGTTTGTGGGGTGGGTCTTTCCTGACAGTTAATAAGCAGCTGAATCAGGGTCCACATGGCCCCTGTCTCCTACCTAGAAATAACTGTGCTTATCTTCTCTGTGCATCACTGGTCAAAGTACATTTTAGAACTGTTTTACAAATATTAAATAACATCTAAAGTTTAATGGTAAATTATTCTTAAACTGCTTTATTCCAGAAAAAAACTTTATTATTGTTTTGCTTAAGGTGTTCCCCTAGCTAAAAACCCCCTAATTTTCTCATTTTTCACCAGAGTATACAAGCAGCTGGAATATGTTGGTCAATATCTCAAAGATCAGTAATCACAAGACTGATGCAATTATTTACGCCTTTTATTTTAATCAATCCAAAATAAATTTTATAACACTTTATGTCAACGTTATTACAAGTACATGAATCAAGAAGTGACCTAGTGATGCTCTTTTATTTGGTACCAGTGGGTAGTACAAGAATTTGCTAACAGTTGTACAAGGTGTGAAACACACAGAAATAGCCCTTTTTACTTGTCAAAAGAGCTTGAAAAATAGAACTTTTTTTTTTTTTTCCCCTGAGGAAATAGAAGTTTTACAGAAAAATAACACTCTAGCACTTCTGTTTACCAGTGGTCTCTGATGGGTGAATAACTTCATTTAACCTTAAAAGATAATGAAGTACTTTCTGACCTGTTACCTTATAATGAAACATATGTGTATAAAATAGTTTTAGGAATGGTTATAATTGAAGAGAAATTTAATCTGCCTGTAATCCATGCTAAACTCCAATGAAGTCAGATAGCACAACAAAATAAACTGAAAATGAAAACATGAACTACTTTAAATAATCCACGAAATTTGTAATAACATAGAAAAATCCCACTTCAATATATTTTCAAATGTATTTCATTCTGTATTGAAATACATTTTCCTTAATGACTGAAGGTTAGAAAGATTGATGGATTAGCTGCTAGAGTAGAGGAGGTGCTCAGCTGACTTTAATGATTGCCTGGCTGGGGTCACATTGTGTATTTGATGTCAGTCAGTCATTCCTAATATAATGTGGTTCTGTTATTTTGTTGCAATAAACTTTAATTCATATTAGAAGCAAGAGGATTATTACATGAATTTGTCTTGCTGATTTTTTCCAGTGTCTGTCTGTAAAAACTTCAGGTATCTGTTTGGTTTTGCCCACGTATCTCTGTTGAATCTCCACCATCTTATATTTCTGCAAATTCATGACCTTTATACTTTCTGCATATATTTTTTAACACTTTCTTTCTCAAAGGAACTTCTGTTCTGACAATATGTTTTGATCTTCTGCGCTACTGATGTGTATCTTTTCAGCTGGGCAAGTCTTTATTTGTGAAATAATGAGTTAGTCCTGTTACATTTTCCATGGTAGGATAAAGCTACACAGTATATTATTGATAACATTCATAAGCCTACTTATATAAAAAGAAGACAAAAAATGTTGTGAGAGAAGAATGAACACTTGAAATTGAAAGATAAGAGTGCAAAAGGAAAGCAAATGAAAGGAATGATAAATAGAAATCAGTGGCCTGAGGATAGATATGAACATGTTTGAATTCTGGTGGGGTTTCATGCTCACACACAATCCACTTGTTGAGACTATTTGATTTGCATTGCATTTTACTGTTGTACAAGAGCTTTCTATATCTATATTTTTCTATCCTTATAGTTTTAATATTATTTTTCTCATTCTTTTCAGCCTTTAAATGTGTTCTACTGGATGCATTTTATGTAGCTGTTTTAAACTCCCAGTAAATGTTCTAAATTATTTATTTGCTAGAATACATAACCTATTAGTTGTTACATTTACATTACAGATGAGGTTTTCATTTTTTACATATCCAATAGTCATGAACAATATTGAAAGTAATGAAACTTCTAAGAGAGGTAAACATTTCATATGAAGGAATAGCTTCTGCTTAATAGTACAAACTGAGGAGAAAATAGTTTAGATGTTTGTAAAAACAAACTCTGAACTGTACAGGAGAAGTCTTTACTTAATTTTTTCTGTGTAGAATTTGATATTTATGTAGAAAGTTCCTGAAGATTTGTGCATGCAAGAAGTCTGTAATTTTGATTTGTTCTCAGATGCAATATTGAAAAAGACATGCTGCTGAAATATGTCAGTCAGTGAAAGAAAGCCTTGATTTTCTTTCTGAGAGAACTGTGAGAGGTTGACTGTAAAACACAGTGGTAACTCATCTGTTCATGGATATCTGCTTATCTGCTGGCAAAGGAAGGTAAGAAATTGACAGTCTAAATCATAATGAGGAAAAAAATCCTAAACTTACTCATCCGTAAGTGGGAAAATAACTACATTTTAAACACCTGTGTTTTGTAATCAGATTATATAGACACATTACTTCTCTCCCCCACAATACCAAAACCAGCAGAAAAGATGAAATCATTCAAAATAAAAAAAAACCCTCCGAAGACACAAAATTTACTAACCTTAAATGTCTAAGAATCTCAAAAATGCTAATTGATAGAAACACAATTGCTTCTGAGAGCTAAGAAATGCTCTTTGAATGCTCTTATATCAAGTTTCCTTGATCCACACACAACAAAAAAACTAAACCAAAGCCAAAGCAAACCCCAAACCAAGTCAAACCATGTGAGTGATACAGTGTTCCTGGATTCCATTTAATACCATGATTCTATGAATAACACCAAAGAGTATCAAATGCTTTGAAGAAAATGTGCCTATTCAGTAATGCCTGTAGTATTCCAACAGCCATAGAACAAAACCAATAAATTATGCAATCCAATAAATTTAAGTCAAGGCCTGAAAGATTTATAATGAAAAACATCAGTCATTTACTCAACAACATATCAATAGAAATGCACATATAAATATTTACATATACAGGTGCTGGTGCCACTCTCTAAATCTACACAGGTACTGAAGAAACAGGAATGGCTTTGAGAGTACACATTAAATGCATCAGTGAGTCCCAGCATGAATACTGGGTTATTCCCCTTGTACCAGCTCTGGAATCTGCTTTACTTTTAATTATCCTATGACACAGGAGGATGCTGTGCCATGGAAAGTTCAACAATGTCATTCTTTAAGCAGTTTAAGCAGCATCTGTTTGGGAGAAAACAGTTTCACAAGCTAAACAGAGTAGTTGCTAAACTACTGTGCAAAGTTGCAAAAGCTAAACAGACTGTTTCCGACTGCTGCTTGTTCTCCAAAGTGTGGGAGGAGATCCAATGTAGTTGATCTTACAGGAGCTGTAAGAGAAGACTCCTATACAGCAGCCAGCATCTATTTTCCAAGACAGCTATAGCAGGTATAGCCCTTAAAAGCCTGTAGTCAAATAGCTTATTTAATTCAAGATCACAGTCACTAGGACGTCAGAGCTGTGTTTTGTCATGCTATCTGTTATATGGGACAAATCCAGCAATGGAAACTCCTGATTTCTTCTCCTTCAAGTGCAGGTCCCTTATAGAAGAAGTGGCCTGTGCTTGCCTGCTTTTGTATTTCATCATATTTCTCTCATGTATTTCTTCACCTTCAAAATAAAGTTTGTTTTTTGATAAAAGAATGAGAATTATGCCCACCCCATATTTTTTTAAGAAGTGACTTAAGAGCAATGTGAGGAATTACTGTTTATTAAGGAATGGAAACCATCATCTTTCCACTGTTATCACAGCTCCTTTCCTGTGTGCCTTGTGATCAGTCTCATCACCATTACAGTAGCTTGGCACCAATTTTTCTTTTTGCCTTAGTCTTCAGTCACTAATTGTGTGATTAAAAGCTTTATGTATTCAAATGATTCCTCGCCAATTCACCATTGACAGTCACTTTCCCATTTAAACTCTGTGTCAACTGCTTCTCTCTGTTTTCTCTTAATTTTCCTATACTGATATTTCTTCTTTGATCTCTTTTCAAGACAAGCAGGTTTTCCATGATTCTTTCTTTTTTTTAATAGCAAAAACAATTTTGAGAAGCCTTTGGTAATGTTAGGCAACAGCTCAACTTATCTGCAAGAAGGATTAAGTCCTCAAATACACACTATGTCATTGTTAAAAGCAGTGTAGTTCTCAAGCCTGATACAACTCTGAGGCTCCCAGGAGCAGTATTTGTTTTTGTTCTTGAAAAGAATTAGAGAGCCATGAGAAAAAGAAAAACATGTCAAGGGAAAGAACTTCTGACAATTATTTCTTTAACAGTTGTTTTGTAGCCTTTCCTTCTCAGGGCTCAGGGTTTGTTGAAAACCCTTTTTTCGCATTGCAGTGGGTTGACATTGGGTCTGTGCAAGGTGCTCTATTTCCTGCTCCAGGGAGATCTGTATAATCTCTCTTTCCTCAGCAGGACATGATCTGGGGAGAAAATAAATAGAAAAGAAAAATTCATGGGTCAAGATAAAGGCAGTTTAATAAAGCAAAATGAAAAATCATGGGTGCAGGAGCAAAGGAAGCAAAAGGGTGGGATACTTCCCATCCACAGCCAATGTCTGGCACTTCCCAGGAAACAAGGCTTCAGTGCACGGTTGTGTACAAGGTTGCCCTGGAAGACAAATGCCATAAAAAACTGAGTGCCTCCCGTCTTCTGCCTTAGCTTTCACTGCTGAGCAGATGTTGTATGGAATGGAATATCCCTTTGGTCTGCCTGGGTCAGCTGTCCTGGCTGTGTCCCCTCCCAGGCTCCTGCCCAGACCCAGCCTAATAATGGCCTTTTGGGGCTGGTGGATGCTGATTTGGGCAGACAGCCTTGGCTCTGTGAGAGCACTGCCCAGCAGTACCCAAACACTGGTGTGTTCTCAACACCTTTCTCTCTGCTCAGCACTGTGAGGGTTGCCATGGGAAAATTAACGCCATCTCAGCCAAACCTTCATACAGGTCTGGTTTTGTTTCCAGAGCATTCCAAAGCCATGCCTAAACTACAGCCTGTGTACAGCCATTCTCTCATCTAAAGCTCAAAGTTTGACTCTACCCTGGAGGATCTAGGGGAGAGGACTTGCCTGCCATTGCTCCAAAGTTATTAAAATTCATTACCCCTCTCCATTAAATTAATGAAGATTTCTTTCCAAGTTCCTCAGGAGACAATGCTGTGCAAGAAATATTAATGTGATGGTACTGCTTTGCAGAGGGTTTGTTTTTTTAGTTTTCCTTCTTGAAGGTGGTGTCCTGACTGCTGTGCTGAGTGAGGAGGAAATTGTGCTAAGTGAGAACCACAGGGAAACAGGACATCATGCTCAGAGCTTGATCACTACCTTTACTGACAGGGACCAGCTGGAGAAATCTAACATCTACCACCACAGGGCTGTAGCAAATACCTTTTGGTTAAAGGAATATTCACACATTCCCATAATGGTAATATTAAAAAAAAAAAAAAAATTGGAAAGGTAAAAGATACTTGGAAAGGCACAATCTACATGGCATTAGAGCACAAATATTTCAGTTGCATCACATTTAGGTTTTAAATTTGTTTTTACCTCCACGCTGTCTAAAAATTATGAAATAAGGATAATTTAAACTAATAAATGATTCACTGATACAAAGACTAGTCAGAAGATAATACAATAATTTTTCTGATGTCAGATCTGTGCTTGTTATTTATGAGTCACTGGCAAGAGCTGAAAACAAACAGTTGTTTCAGGTTTTTTTCTTGGGTATTGGTCTGTTTTATTGGTGTGTTTGAAGTGGATGTATTATCTCACAGACACCACAGGAAGTGGAACTCTTAAATATCCAATTTATTGCCAAAGAATGCTGCTTACACAAGTATCTACCTTGTAGTAGAAGAGTCATTATTATCCATGGTTAAAACTTTTAAAAAAATTTAAAAACTATAAATTTGTATTGCCTCTGAGCTATTTCAGTAGATTCTTCTCCAATTAACATGGAGTAGTCTGTGATTGAAATGGCTATTTACTCCAGTATGAAGTAAGTAGGACTGAACTGTATAAGAAAAAGAGGTTGTTCAGCTTCTGGGCCTCTGAGCATGGAGTAGAAGGGAGAGCAAGAAGCTGAGCTTTTCTGCTACTCAGTTCTTTCAGAACAATGCCTAAGAGAATCATATTCTCTCAGTTCCACTCACCCACACAGCATTTTCCCAAGCTTCCATGACTTTCCTGTGACTCCTGGAATCCAACAGGTTATTTTTCCCAACCTCACACAGAAATTAGTTCTCCCAGGCTGGCACAACATCTGCCTTCTGGTCATCACAGATTTAATTCCTCTTACAATATAAAGCTGGCTGTAGTACAACTTGGTTCAGGAAATAAATTGATTTATTATTTAAAAAGAACAGACCAACAAAGATCTGTACATAGTTATGTTACAGCTTCTTGGAATAGTAATTAAAAAAAAAAAAAAGTTCAAAAATGCCAAAATGAAAGAAAAACCAGGAAAGCTGTTAGCTGCTTTTAATTTTGTTATATATTGTGTTATATATCTTTGCTATATCTTTATTCTCTGTGTGTTTGTAAAAGAGCTGTTGCTAAGAAATTCTAACTCAACATACCATGATTGCTGCAATCTTTACCTTTTTAAAGGTGACAAGAGCTCTCACCTCCAAAAAAACCCCACTTCTGGAACCACCTAGAAAAATAATTTCACCAACATGTATGTTTGCATCCCCCATCACCTCCTCTTGACCTGACTGTCCCTTTTGAAGATTATTCCTTTTCCTGAAATAGATAATGTGCCTGCATCCATGGGTAGTGCATTCACAATTCTATTAGAGAATCACAGAATCATTTAGGCTGGAAGAGACCTCTGAGATCAATGAGTCCAACCTTTAACCAACCTCCAGCTTGTCAACAAGACCATGGCACTGAGTGCCACCTGCAGTCTCTCCTTGAACACAAATTGACAGCATCAGGGCTGTACCTACTGCCCTGAGCACGCATTTTGGCCAAATGTACAGAGCACGTACAGAGCTACTGCAATTAGTCACCAAATTTTATACTCTTATGTGTTTGTACCTTATTAAAGCATTTTGCATGCTTGAAAAGAGGCAACTAAATTTCTCCTTCAAAATAACAGAAACAGAACCAGTGTTATTGCTGATGTTAAAAGAGATGCTTGTCTTTTTATTTTCTTCGAAATGGCCTATTTTTATATAGGGGATTTTATTTTCTTAGGGTACTGAGGCAAGATGTAAGAAGGTATTTAGCTGCTGTTTGTCTGCCTTGTCACTGTAGTTTCATATCTCTCTTTTCCTCTGATATTACTCCTATGTGCTTGAACAAGGGGTTTATGATCTAATCTCAGAAAATAGGAATGAATGCCTTCCAGTTTTCTAACCTGTACTATTGCTGACCCATTTAATAGTTTCTGTTAAGAGAAAAGGTATTAAAAACATCTAGACTGAACACTCAAAAGTGTTCTGTTAAGAGGAAAGGTATTAAAAGCATCTAGACTGAACATTCAAAAGTGTAAGTAAGTTTATAAACTCTGAATATATTCTGCTTTATTATAAGCCCATTGTCATTATTTGATTTTTACATAGCTCAAATTTTGTCCTCCCTAATCAACACAAACACATTTTAATTGAATATACATTTTTATACATACTTAAATATATATATAACTTAGTTAAAGGTTGCCGTATTTAGATCAGCATATTTAGCTTAAAAAAAGAAACAACAGCTTGAGGTTTTGATTTTAATAACTGAAACTACTTTTATAAATGCACATAAAAGTAACATTTAATCTCTTGCAGTGGCCAAAAAATATTGGAAAGATCACTGTTCCTCTGTAAAATGAAATTTTAGAAGCTCTTCAGAACACTCAGACTGTTAATTGTGTTAAAGTACACGCAGTAAATGGTTATGGTGTGCTATTTTGTTTTTATTGAAGACTAAGTGGAGTTTAAATTACCCCTTCAGACAGATAGCTTTGTTATGTTTTATTATATTTTTATATAAAACTCAGTAATTCTGTTTCTAAGGTGAAGATAAAGAAATTTTTATCTGTTTAGAATGTTACAAAGAAACCAATTCCTGCATATATTTAAATGACAGTAAATGAGGCATTGCAGAATCTCAGCAAAAACTCAAACACTTGGTGCTTTTGAACAAAACTGAGCTGGAAATTGTGCTCATGCCCTCTTTTTGAAAGATGTGTAAGAAAGATGGACACTTGCAAAGGTCTTGCCAGTGACACTGTGGTTGAGGCAGACACCTGAACAGCAAAACACCTTTGTGAAAGCCCATTTCTCTTCGAGTTTCAGCTCAGCACTTGATCCCTCACTAATGCTCATGACTGGTGACTTCCCAGCCTATGGTTCTTCTGAGACACGTCTCTTCCAGTCTCTTGTCTGGAAGATATTTGCCTATATTTACTGACATTGAAGAGTTGTGCTCCAGCCTTCTCTTGCTCAGGTGAATCCCTGAAATATAGAGCTTAAAAGCCAAGAAATGGTCTATCCTTTTGTCCTTACCTAGCTGCTCAGAAGGGAATGGCTTTAAAGACGATAGATAAAGAAAGGTGTCTGTGCTGTAGGTGCCAAAGGGTCACCTGAAGTGGAGGGCTGAACTCGGTCTCTTACAAGGTGTTGCTCTCCACCAGTTTGTGTTTATGTGGCTGTGCTCCAGGGCTGTGCCAAAAATAACTGATATCGAAAAATATTGATAATATGCTCCCAACTGTCTGGTTCAGGGACCTACCTCCTCCTGGTACTTTCCCATAGTGATGTCCTCCATCTGGGAGCACAGTCCCAGGATGCCACCTTGTTGTGGTCCATGGAGAGATGCCTCTGCCCGAATTGAGGTGCAAACAGGGCTATATCCTGAAGTCAACAGTATGGATTTTATTTAACAGGAAGTGTGAGGGACAGAAAGAGAAAGAAATAGGAAAAGGAGAAGGGGGGCAGGGAGAGAAAGAGAGCGACAGAGAGATTCTCTGGATCCTGACAGCATCCCGTTGGTCCCTTTCTTCTGGTCTTCTTGGAGGGTCCTGTGTAACACAGAGTTCAATGGGTTAATGTATATTCAGGTGTCTGTGGGAATGCCCAGGTACGTCCCATGGGAGGTGGGCAAGTTTTCCACTGTCTTCTGCAACAGACTCTGTATCTGTTGCAACACTTGTGGATCGCACGCAGTCCTCTGGTGAAAGGCCTAAGGAATGAGTAGGGGGCGGTTCTTTGGGAGTCCTTGGTGGTTTATGGCACATTCTGAGACATGACAGCTGCCTCTCACGTGAATGTTCAGGTGAATGTGACCTTCTTCCAGGAAAGACAGCTCATGTAAAGGAGGACTCTGCAGGGCCTGCATTTTTATTTAGCTTGTAGCCTCTGGTGATTAGTGTTCACCCATTGTGTACCAGAGGTTTTGCCATCACACCCTCAAAAACTCTCTTTCTCCCCCTCGGCTGAGTGGGAGAGTGTGTGCAATCCTGGCCTCAGAAAAGGAGTCTGGGGTCTGTGGCCTCCTCCTGATGCCTAAAGAGGCCAGCCTAGAAACAGAGACTAGACAGGAGTAAGGGAATAAAGGTGGTTATTTATTTGAAAGGCCTTCAGAGGTNNNGAGCAGCAGCTCACAGGCTACAGGACACTGCAGAGTTACACACTGGGAATGCAGAATTTGAAAAATATAAAAGTTAAAACCTAAGGTATCACCTCCAGTCCCAATCAGAGCTGATTTTCAGCACAGCTGCCAGGTTTGGCTTTCCTTGTGGATACACTCTTCTTCCTCAGCCTTGTTCATGTCTCCCTAGACCTGGGATAATTGGACAATAGTGTCACCTTTATCTTATCTCAAGTTCCTGTCAGGTGGCTTAACTCACAGTCCAAATTCCTCTCAGGAGGCATTTTCAGGGAGCTGGGCTTCAGTGATCACAGCTTCTTCATACAGGTTGCCCAAGTCCTTTGTCAATCTTAACACTGTTTAAGGCAATTATGATTTTTTAACTCTTACACATCTCACCACCAGCATCATGCTGATACAGCTGGACTCAGCTGGTACAGTGGCTTGTTGCCATCAAAAGGGAGATGTCTCCACTTTACTTCTCTCTATGTTTTCTGGCATTTCTCTCCTGCTGACTTTTGCACTCAAATGATCAGATAACAAACTCCTTTCAATTACCAAATGGCAAGAAAACTGAGCTGAAAAGAAAAAAAAAAAAAGGCATTTGTTGCCATGTTAGTAAACTAAATTAGATAAACAAATAGTCACCAAACATGGAACATGGGAAGGGAAGGCATTGCATGGAGAAACAGACAAAGAGGAAAAGGAAGTGAGCTTTTTCTCTTTTCCACAGTAGTAGATTCCTAGCTTGTTTTAAGTTGTAGTTTGATTCAGCCATAACATGAAATAGCACAATAGACTTTTTACTTCACATTTATTATTAGGCTGCTCTCCACAAAGCAGGTTTAGAGATACAGTCTTCTGATATTCTCCTCCATTTTAGGCAGATGTTCATCACAGATACCTTTTGAAGGGATTTTGCAACATTATTAAAGAAACTACTGTTCCTGACAAAGACTGCATCCTGCAATGAATTGCTTGATATTTAAAGAGACTTTAAATAAATTTCCCACCAAATTAGCCACATTTAGTCAATAGTGTCCAAAGCCAGCCCCCTGTGACACAAGCTAAACCATCAGTTTATTTCTGATAGTTTTACAGCTAAACACAAAATTAATTCAATTTTTTTCCCTTTACTTCTCTTTTCTTTTACTTCTGAAACATTCCAAAGTCAGCCTTGCTGTTATTTCAGGTAAGGTCAAAAAGAAGTGTCTGGCTACTTCAAAATCAGAGACTGTATTTGCTGTACTAATCACAAGTGCAATCAAACACCATCACTTAAGTTCTGCAGGTACAGACTAGAGAATTCCACACTACTTTCCTTGAATATTAGATTAAAAACTGTTTTTCGTTTTACTTAAATCAGCCAGATAGGATGTAAACCAACCATAGATGAAACAATAAACAATGCTGATAGGTGAATTTTGAAGATTGTGAATTTCTGGGTAATTTCTTTTGTTGTGTTTTAGGAATTAAATTTATGAAAATGTAACAGATCTCAGAAGTACCCACGCTGTTTTGTTTAGTTTTTTCAATAATATCTTCCTTTTCAATTTTTATGGATATGGAGAAAACTCTATTAGATTGTGAACTTGTCTACCTCAGCTGGTGCCATGGATATAACCTAGGGAATAGATATGAAGCAGATTAAACATCTCAAACTATTTTTCACAAAGTAAAATCACAAAAAAACTTCTGTACTGCATGGACTTGAAAATACACAATCATGTATCTATACAAGGTTTTTTCTGGATGTTTTTTTCTGGTAGGTTGGAGTTTTTTATGGCCTGAGTTGGAAGCAATCTTAAAGATTATCTTGTTCCAATCCCCCTGCCATGGCAAGCGACACCTTCCACTATCCCAGGTTGCTCAGAGCTCCATCCAACCTGGCCCTGAACACTTCCAGGGATGGGGGGACCCACAGCTTCTCTGGACAATCTGTTCCAGGGCCTCACTACCCTCACTGTAAAGAATGATTTCCTAGTATCTAATTTAAATCTCAAGCGACACCTTCCACTATCCCAGGTTGCTCAGAGCTCCATCCAACCTGGCCCTGAACACTTCCAGGGATGGGGGGACCCACAGCTTCTCTGGACAACCTGTTCCAGGGCCTCACTACCCTCACTGTAAAGAATGATTTCCTAGTATCTAATTTAAATCTACTCTTTCAGTTTGAAGCCATTCCCTCTTGTCCTGTCACTCCAGGCCCTTGTAAAGAGTCTCTCTCCATCTTTCCTGTGGGCTCCCGTCGGGTACTGGAAGGCCACAATTAGATCACCCCAAAGCCTATGAATTATACAGTTCAAAATGAAAGATTTTGGGTTCAAAATTATTTCATTGTCAGAAATACACAAACTCTCCTTTATTAGGAAAAAAAAAACAAAACAAAAACCCACAACAAAAAATACCCCACAAAAAAACCAAAACCCCCTCCCTCAAACCTAAAAGACACCTAAAATTAATGTTAAAAAAGTTATTTTTTCTGAGGACAGCTTACTATTATGTTGAAAAATCATCCTTATATTACAGAGAGATTTTCAAGGACTGAGAAAGCACCTGCTTGACTCTCCTCTGCTACCCTCACTGTAGGCATAGCAAGAAGCATCATGAGATAGCTGAGCTCCTGTGTGTCTCAGGGGAAAGAGTGTGTGTACAATTAGCATGATTACCTTCTCTGAAAGGTAAATTATTGGTGGGAATCAGGAAAACACATGTAGCTGGAATGTGTAGACAGTCAGTCAACACTTTCCTGTGGTGCTTCAGTCAGCTGAAGAACGGTGGGAGGAGGCAGGGTCCATGCCAGAAGGCAGTGAGTGTGTCTGTGTGTCACTGTGTGTGTGTGTACATTTTTGTGGGGCTCTGGAGTGGTTAAATACACAGGGACACATTTTCCCTCTGTCTGATGAGTAGTCAGGGAGCATTGTTTGGAAAAGCATACTGATCCTGAAATCATTTTTGCTGTCCTACAAAAAACCCTACTTTACAAGCTTCTCCCACGTGTATTTTAACAGCTGATATCTCACAAACACTGGAGAGAAGGGTAAATACTTTATGCTACATGGAAACTGAAATTTCAAGCTTACTTGAGGAATTAAAATGGACTTTTCTAGTTCTAACACTTCAGAAAGTATTGCATCTTCAGGTTGTGATGGTTTTCTAAGTATAGTTAGTTTCTACTGTTGGTTTTGAATCACCTTATTCCCAAATCTTGTCAGAAAAAGAAGAGAAAGGATAACAAAACCAGAAAGCAATCATAATACAACTATCTTAAGGTCTGATCTCAAGTCTTTCTGACATAAAAAATAAATGTTTAAAGCTAAAAATGTCATCCTCACTGGATAGGAAAAAAAAATTCCATTTATTGTAGTTTTCAGGATATTAGATCAGAACAAATAATAGCTTTGTGGTTTCTCAGTACGTTTTGCCATTATAAAAGCAGTAAATACAGCATGAACTGGTCTTTTAGACCCAAGAATTTTTCCCATTCCCACAAGAATGAAATAAAATAGAAATGAAAGCACTTTCTATCGAAAGCAACCTCTAAGTCTCTGCCTTAAAAGCTGTGGCTCCTGCAGGCAGGCTGGCAGTGTCTGGGGCAGGCAGGCAGGCTGCACCCCTCCAAGGGTGGGTGAAGAAGCCCCAAAAAGCCCCTCAGCATCCCTCTCTCCCAGGCAACTGGGGACATGAGGACCAGGTGGGCCTGGTGTCTTGTTTTCTGGCAAGCAGTGAGATCTCGTCCTGGCTCAGCACAAGAGGCTAATAAGGCAATTTATAGCTTGTCATTTTTCATTGCTTTTAGTAGTACCTTCCAAAAACAAAGTGGCATTTCTTGTTTATCTCTGTATTAGACAGGTAAATGCAGCAATATTGCATTCTTCTGTCAAGAGGGATGTGCTGCTTTACAAACATTAATGGTATGACAAATGTCTCTAAATAAGGGCTGAGAAATGCTATCTGGACATGGAATTATTCTTCATCCATTTTTTTTTTTTCCCTCATCATTAAGGTAACTTCAGAGTGGCCCAAGCAACTTCTACATTTTTTGTCAAATTCATTGATTAGTTTGCATAAATCACAGAATCACAGAATCACTAAGGCTGGAAAAGACCTCCAAGTTTACCAAGTCCAACATTACATCACCACTGTCAACTATGGCAGTCAGTGCCACACCCAGTTGTTTCTTGAACACCTCCAGGGATGGGGACTCCACCACCTCCCTGGGCAGCCCATCCAAAGCCTAACTACACTTTCTGTGAAGAAATTCCTCCTGGTGTCCAACCTGAACCTCTCCTCGTGCAGCTTGAGGCCATTTCCTCTTGTCCTGTCACTGGTTGCCTGGGAGAAGAGCCTGACCCCCACCTGGCTACAACCCCCTTTCAGGTTGCTGTAGAAGGATGAGGAGAACATGAAAACAAGTTTCAGAGTTTGCATATTGAAATATTCTGCTTCAGATTCTACTGATATCTGAAATAAAGGAATTCTCATAGCAAAAAAAGAAAGAGGAAAATACAGATAATTTTCTCTGGCATGAAATATTTTTATGTGGGCTCTCAAATGGTCATACTGACAAGTTAAAGAAATCATTTCATATTAATAACCAGCTACCCTCCCACTCCAAAATATTCTGTTGTGAGAAGGAGAAGGATAGAGAGAGAGATCAATGTAAGTCAGCCCTGGTGCATCCCACCTCTGAAGGCCTGACAGCTGCACAGTTTGAGATGTGAAGGCGCTTTAGGATTTCTGTCTGCTGCTCCTGCCCTGACTCAGCTGTGTAATCTAATGGTGCAGGGGAATTTGCCAGCATGGCTTCCACACATCACTGAATTTCACCTGTAAATGAATGCTTTCAGGTCTTCACAGAAAGGGATATTCTTTGAAGAAGCCAGCCCTCCCTAGGATCCCTGAGGGGAGATAGGCACCTCAAGCAGCGTTTCACCATAGGAACAGGATTTTATGTTCTCCCCAGAGGGGCTATCTCTTCATGTAAGCTATAAAAGAAAGCCAGGGAGGCTATCCTGTTTAAGCTGCAGGTACCCCTTATAACTTCCCAAAGTTTTCTCTTTTCCCACCTGGAAACTATATTTATACACCATAAATATTTTAAAAATGTTCATATTTTTCAATTCAAGTTTTTTTTAAATTACCTCAAAGCTCAAGAAGCAAAAAGTTGTATCTACTGTGGAGACTTACCCTAAGAGAGGAAATGTCCTTTTCCAAGTACAATATATTCATGAGAAGGAAGAGGCTGTGCATGTGGAATAACATGATACCTAATTCTTTACCTTCTAGCTTGCATCCTGTTCCCCTTTCTATCACCAGTCCTGAGGTTTGCTCTGGCTGGAAGTGTGGCTGTGTTACTTGCTGTGAGTATGACAGCACTCATCCAAGTCCTTCACTGACTCACAGTCCTTCCTAACCTTGACAAGAAATGGACACAGGAACACCTAATGAATCTCAGGGCAGAGATTTGGCCTGGGCGATCCAGGCATGCAGTGAGTTCCATTAATCACTGAAGGTCCAAATTCTCGTCAATACCAGTTGTCCCACCATAGGTTGTTTGAACCAGGATGGAGGAATGGCACTGCAGGATTGCTTCCAAGTTCACACTCAGTTGTCTGCACACTGCTGGCTCTGGCCTGAGCAGTCCTCACATGGCAGAGGTCCTTTGGAAGAAGTTTCCTCCCTTTTGGCACAGGAGACCTGACAGCAGCACTCCAGGGTATCAGCTGTTGCCCTTTCAGAGCCAGGCAGATGGTTTGTGGATCTCCTTAACTTCACAAATGGATCTGATAAGAACTCCAAGCTCAAGAAAAGCTCTGTTGATCATTGTGCTGCATTTGCATAGGTTTTAGGACTCTCACTTTCCCAGGGCAGCAAAATCAGCAACAAAGAGGCATTTGAGAAAGGCACAAGCAGGACAGTGCTGTGTGTGCATTAGCCCAAAAAGCTCTTGATTAATGTCAATGAGTCTGACTTGGGCCTGTTCCAGCTCACACTGAGCGAGGGGGAATATTGCTTAATCCAAGGCTAAACTTAAAGATCCCTGTGCCTTCAGCAGTGATTATGGCTGATTTGTGTCTGTCACTTAATGCACAGGAATAATGAAAAATGGCACCTGTGTCACTCTACAGTAGATGATTTGCAAAGGTTGGGTCCTTCTCAGTGGTCGTTACCTAATTTGAGACAGAAAGGACAAAGGTAGTGTGTGTCTTAAATCTGTGATTTCTTATTCTTTACCTAGTAGCTCAGTGAAGCTCTAATTAGAGGCAAGGCTATGCAAATTGCTCATCCTTATTTTCTTGTGTGACCTACAGCTATGTTCTTGAAATGAATGTTTGTGTTGGATTCATTGCTGCAGCTCTCAGCACTTCTTACAGCTATCTCCTGGTGACAATGTAGCATTCAATCAGTTCCATGACCCTCTCCTGCTCTAATGACAGGCAGATGTCCCCTTGACTCTATTAATTCCTTGGACCAGCTCCATCTGCCTCAGAAAGCAACTCACAAAAATATCAAAATGAATTCCACAAGGGCTCCATGTTTTTCCATATCCCCAGAATTTTTTCTCTTTCTGAAATACATAGAAAAGGGCTGTCACAAAGCCGTGAACACACTTGTATTTCTAAATTTGACAAGACTGTATCTGTAGTGCCATAGACATTAAACGGAATTTTCCAGTTTCTTTCTTTTAGCACATTTTAACAACACTAAACTTCATAAGGGACACTATACAGAAAACAGTAAAGGAATCATAAGATGTAATTTTTTCTAAGTTTTAAATTTTTAGCCTTCTGCAGTGACTAATCTCTTAGGGTGATGGGAAACACACTGTCACTGATCTGGTAGAGAGATTACCTCAAAGGTCTTTCCCAACCTAGTTAATTCTGTGATTCTGTGATTCTGTGACGATACAATCATGTACTGTAAACATAGAATCATAAAATATCCTGAGTTGGAAGGGACACACCAGGATCATCAAGCCCTGCACAGGACATCCCACCAATCCCACCGTGTGCCTCAGAGCATTGTGCAAACGCTTCTTGAGCTCAGTCAGGTTTGGTGCTGTGACCACTGCCCTGGAGAGCCTGGTCCAGTGCCCAACCACCCTCTGGGTGAAGGACATTCCCTGGTATCCAACCTAAACCTCCCCTGACATAACTTCAGGCCATTTCCTTGGGCCCTGTCACTGGTCAGCAGAGAGAAGTGTCTGCACCGCAGTGTCTGCCCCTCCTCTTCCCCTCATGGAGGGGATATGAAAATATCCTCCTGGAATGTATGAAACAGTTATATATTACCCCCAGTGACTGTGTTTGGGAAGAGATAAGTGGAAAAATAAGAAAACGAGAACAACAAAAAAGAAAAATATGACGACATATGCTGCTACAGATATCTCTATGATGAATTGTCCAACTGTCTAAAGATTCAGAGGTCAGAGTCTCAGCTGAGGAAAACAGGCATAGCTCTCAGTAGACAAATATATACACCTCATCAGGCACTGTGTCCTGTTAATGCAGGTTTGCTATTTTTCCTTAGTATTACACCTCTGTATTTTCCTTCAGTATTGTCAATAGACAGCTTAAAAA